>JAQFVV010006235.1:6185086-6487992 GCA_028023455.1 Epiperipatus broadwayi
ATGATAATAAGATTATCAAAAGAAATAGATGTAAAGTGAATTACTTAATGTATTCATGCTCTTGTTTCAGGATATTTAAGATTGGCCTATATAAGGGCATTTAGATTTGAAAATAAGATGGTCATTCTTATTTTCTCAGTCTTTATTCTAGTGGCTGGAATGAGAGTATCCTTGTACTTAACATGAGTGGTTTAATATTACATACAATGCTAACAATGAATATTTATTACCTTCTAAATAGAATAATAATAATAATTTTATAAAAGTTATAACCTGATTTTTCGTGCTAACTGTAATTACTTAGTAAATATTGAAATATTTAACAGCAGACTGCAAAGCACTTTCAAATACTGAAATGTATTATTATCATAGCATTATATAATTAATGACATTTGAGGTCTAATTTTTAAGTTATTTTATATATTATAGAATTAATGTACAAATGATATTTTTTAGAAAGCATTGATAGTGTCTTTTTTATTTATGGTGTACACATCTGTTATTTCCTCTGAACAAACAAAGTCAGACCTAGAAAGATAAAAATTGTGGCTTGATTGCAACATGTAGTCCAAAAAAAGAAGAGTGTTCACTGCTTTTCTTATCCCAGTTGTATAGATAATTATTCTGGTAAGTCTTGTGGATAAATCTTGTTTCTCCATAGTAATCCTTTAAGCAATTCAATCCTTTGTGATTAATTTTGTATACAACTTGGTGTGAAGCCTCTCTAATTATTTTATCTTTTGAATTATTTAATAATTCATTTAAAGATGAAGACAAGTGAAAACTGTTATTGTATTTGTTGATACAAATATTTTTTAACTTTTGTGCAACTTTTGAAACATAACGGAGACTAGACCAATTTTTGTCTTCAGATTGAATATTTATATGGTGCAAGATTCTGTCATAAAAATTAGCAATTATTGAATTTATTTTTTGAAATAATACATTGTGTCAAATAGGTCTATGTTTTTTCTCTGAACTGCTTTGAACTTGCACAGCTTCCAGTTTCTATGGAAAAAACCTTTTAGTCTTGTGTATTTGTGGCAGAAGGGGGTGGAAGACTTAGGATGTGTGATGCCTCTCACATTTAATGGTTTTAAACCATCCCAATCCATTTTAGTAAAGTTGTCAGTAGTCTGTATTTATTCAACTTTGCATATCTGATTATTCAAAAATTTGAGTGTTTGCCTAAAATATTATTATACTCCAGATATGCTCACAATACACTACTATGCATATATGAAGAAACTGTTAATAAAATTCATCTTGAGTAGACCTAGATATCCTTAGACTAATGTTTTGGTTTATAGGATTGTTTTAAAACCATTAAATGTGAGAGGCATCATACACCATAAGCATATCACCCCTTTCTTCCAGAAATATGCAGGACTGAATGTTTTCTCCATAAAAACTGGAAGCTGTGCAAGTTTGAAGCAGATCAGAGAAAAAAACATACAATAATATACAAAAGATCTAATTAACATAGGATACAATTTCCCCCAAAAAAATAATTGTTAATTTTTATGACAGAATCTTGCATCCTGTAAACATCCAATCTGAAGACAAAAAATGGTGTAGTCTTTCTTATATTTCCAAAATTGCACAAATGTTAAAAAATATTAATACTGATGAATATAATATCAGTTTTTGTTTGCTGCCATCTTTAAATAAATTATTAAATAATTTGAAGGATAAAATAATTGGAGAGGTTTCACAAGTTGTGTAAAAAATTAATTGCAAAGGATCAAATTGCTTAAAGGCTTACTATGGTGAAATGAGAGCCAACTTATCCACAAGACTTGCCCAGCATAATTCTCTATATAACCAAGCTAAGAAAAGAAGTGGACACTCTTCTGTTTTATTGGATCATGATGTGCAATCAGGCCACAATTTTGATCTTTCTAGAGCTGATTTTATTTGTTCTAAGAGAGATTACAGAAAGGTAAAAGAGGCATAATCAATAGCTAAAGGTATGCATACCATAATAAAAAAGGCACTAGCATCTCTTTTTCTAAAAAAAATGGCATTTGCAAATACAGTTTCTGTCATTAGAATGTAAATTTATTTATAAATATTCAATTTTTTTGCTAATTTATTCTATAATATACAAAATAACGTTAAAACCAGACCTCAACTTTATTAATTGTATAATGCTATAGTTATGATACTTTTCAGTATTTGAAAGTGCTTAGCTTTAAAATAAATTTATTTATTATAAAACAAACCTGATCTGCTGTTAAATGTTTGAACATTTACTAAATAATAATAATAATAATAATAATAATAATAATAATAATAATAATAATAATAATAATAATAATAATAATAATAATAATAATAATAATAATAATAATAATAATAATAATAATAATAATAATAATAATAATAATAATAATAACAACAACAACAACAACAATAATAATAATAGTGCCTTACCCACCTCACACTCTCTCCACTACCAACAATTATACACATGCATTGATTCTTTCTCCAAATATGCTATGCATCAGAAGAGACTCAACACTATCTATTATACATGTGTTCTGCACTGCCCAATACCCTTAACAGCATGATAAACAATTACAGACAAATTGTCATCTTACACCAAACTACTACCAACTCATATCAAAGATGGTCTAACTCTATGGCTCATACAGTCACATATGTATTATATGCCTTCTGGTGCGCATGCTGCACCTTCTGCCTTGGAAATAATATGCAATCCCACTTATCCACTTTTTCAGACAAACTACAGCAGCTAAGAGCTCCAGATGCAAACATTGCTCACCCTAACATACATACACATCACTTATATCACTTTTTAAGCAAATTGCCAAACTGTAACAAAATTCTGCAGTGTGCAGACAACCAGAAGATCCATATGTGCATCCTTTGAAAATCCACAGTAGCCCACCAACAATATTTGACATGTACAAGTGTTAGTTCATCATACCATGGTCAGCTCACCACAAGTCTAACTCGTCTCATCAAAGCCAACACACACATTGGAACTTTAACCAACACCTGGGAGGAACATCAAACACCTGAGGCAAAGTTCTATTTTGATATATTTATCTTGTTATATTATTTGCATTTTACTTTTAATTACTGTAAATTGTTTTTTTATCTAATACATCAAAAATTATAAATCCTTAATATATATGTAATCATATGAATCAACATGTATCCAAAATCTCATATTTCTTTTACATATAATTTATGTAACCTGTTTGAGTCTTGAATAAAGATTATATTTTGAAACACCATCATCATATAATAATAATAATAATAATAATAATAATAATAATAATAATAATAATAATAATAATAATAATAATAATAATAATAATAATAACACTAATAATAATAATAATAATAATAATAATAATAATAATAATAATAATAATAATAATAATAATAATAATAATAATAATAATAATAATAATAATAATAATAATAACACTAATAATAATAATAATAATAATAATAATAATAATAATAATAATAATAATAATAATAATAATAATAATTTAATTTAATTTAGTACATTTAACAGATTCTACATCCAACCAAAATTTCACAGCTAATCTAGATCACAAAGCATTTGCAGAGTTTTTTGCACAGTAGTCCTAAATGTTCTATCATCTGTTTCAAATATATTAACAGCATTAAAGTATTTATTGTACAATCTAGATAATCTTACTAATGCTGAATTTTTTAATGTTTCCCTTTTAAATTTTGAAATATTATACAAATTTTTTAATCTTCTATTCTTTATCTTCATCTTAAATGATAATGTTGTTTGGCAACTTTTCACATCTATTATACCTGATGTATTCATCTGTTGTAGAGTGCATTGTCATCACATATTACTTCTGATTTAATATACCTTAAAAAATTTTTATAAACCTTTTCCAGTGCTAATTTTTTACTTAATTTACATGAGTTCCAGATCAAAAATCCATAATTTAAAATAGGTAAAACCAATGTTGAAACAAATACACACATGTATTTCTCTTAAACATTTTACAGTTTCTGAGAATTAAACCCATTATTTTATAACTTTTTGTAATAATATTTTTAGAAAAAAATAATATCTAAATCTTTATTATATTCTTTTCTTGAATTACTTTTTGAGTTTAGTGTATAATTAAAGTCTTGTAGATGATTTAAAAAAAAAAAGATATGATATAACATTTTTCAATGTTAATTTTCACATAGTTTCTTACACACCAATCCTGAAATATTTTGATATCTGACTGCAAAATCTTCTGATCATCAAAATTATTAATAGTTTTATACAGTTTAATATCATCTGCAAAGCAAAGAATATTAGAACCACTTACACACTGTTCTATATCAAAAAAATAAACTGAAAAAAGTAGTGGTCCAAGTATATTTTCTTGAGGCACTCCAGCATTATTAAAATATGTGTATGATTTTGCAGACACAAAAAAAATAAAATTAGGTCTATTTGAGACAAAAGATAATAATAATAATAATAATAATAATAATAATGATGATGATGATGATAATAATAATAATAATAATAATAATAATAATAATAATAATAATAATAATAATATTATTATTATTATTATTATAATTCCTCAATAAACCCTAGTTCTTGTCTCCATGTTAGTTCCAAAAGCTTTTTCAAATTCTAAAAATTTGCATATTAGTTTTTTTAAAGAGAAATTTTAAACCATCATAAAGATTGAATTTGACCTAATTAGATAACACTCTATTTACATAAAAAAAATCCACATGTAATAGATAATTCACAGCAATAAATATTTGATTAGAGGCAGTAAACCATTTCTGGGTTTAAACCACAAATAATCATTCAAAATCTCAATATTTCAGATAAATTTAACATATAATAAAACAATTGACAACAATTTTTTCTAAGACAATTTTGAATTTACTAAAGTTTTTTCTTCATTAAAACCAATCAAAATGGCTGCCACCCAATCACATGACCAAATAGTTGATACCAAAACTTATTCCACCATGTATCCACTTTTATCTCATAAAAAACTTATTCTAGCATCACCATGCCAGCAATAGTAAAGGTATTTCAAGTCCATTAATGAATAGCTCAATTTCCCATTTCAGGATAACCAATAGAAATGTCATTAAAAACCTATATTTAAAAACACAAGATTGTAAACCTTTCCTTCCCCTGCTGTATGAATGCCTGACATGCTGACAACCATTTGTCAAAAATTTATTATTACTATACCACAGGGACTATTTGCATGATTTAAGACAATTTTCTCTCCAAGTCCATCAGTATCCCAACCAAACTCCACCTACTCTCTATATAATTTCCACTCCACTCTCTGCAACTTCAAGCAGCTCAAGTGCCTACCACACATAAACTCATAGCTCCAACACTACACCATGGTAAATTCTGGATTAATTACTACACCACTTGAGAGTAGCATAGTACGCCCACTTCATCAATCCACTGATCCAAAAATGTTTCATCACTCCACCAACTTACCTTAAATAAACCTTAAATGAACAACAATGAATAATAAGACCTAGCCATGACACCTATAGTGCTCCTCAACAAATAAACACATTTTACAGCCATATATCAATGTAGCACTAACATCATCCCCACATCCCAAATGTATTAACAAAGACCACCATGTGCTTTCATATATTTATCTAATAATAGTTTTAAAAAATCTATGTTAACTTAATTTGACATATGTATCTTGTTATGCAACAGTTATTCCTCTTCCAATTACTGTAAACCACATTTTCTTTAATATAAGCAAAATTGTAAATTCTTATTGCATATGTAATCTCTTGTATCAAATTGCATCTAAACTTTATGTTGTTCATGTGCAATCTATGTAACACATGAACAATAAGACTCAGTCATAAAACTATAATGCTCCCCACTAAATAAAGTTCAATTTATATACAAACTTATACCAATCTAACACCAATTTCAATCCCTCCATATATGTTGTCACTCATACTATTATGTGCTTCCATTTATTTTTTTCAATATCACATTTAAAAATTCTATATAAAACTAATTTGACATGTGTATCTTGTTACGTAACAATTATTCTTTCAATTACTGCAAAACACTTTTTTTCTATCAAAAGCAAGATTGTAAAGCCTTATTGCATATGTAATATCATGTATCAACTTGTATCTAAGACCTCATGTTTTTACATGTAACTTATATAACCCTTTTTGAATTTTAATAAAATTTACCTTTCGAAACATCATCATCATCATTACCATGATAATAATAAAGAAAGGAAAGAGAAAGAGAGAGAAACTATTCTAGAAATGAGTTTTGTGATAATTATACAAACCAATTTATGAATTACAAATACCTCCACATATGTTCCATTTCTGTATTTTCTTTATGTTTTATGATATTGTCTTTCTATTGGTTCAGCAAAAAATTTTTCTTTCTGAAATACTTCAACACCATGTCTAACTGTAGCTTTCCAATGAATCTATTCTCTGAGATATCTTACCAATTGAAACAATTGACATTGCACTTTGTTTGCAATTATAGAGATAATACATATAACATAGTTGTGGTTTACCTTTTCCTTAAAAAACATATTGAAATTCAACATAAAACACTCTTTTAGGAAGTCTGATATTATTTATTCACTTTACATGTGCAAACCGATGAAGGTTTAATTTTAGAATAGTGGATTCTATAATATTATATCCAATAAGTTGAAGAACATATTAATTGGGTTTATGATAATCTTGTCATTGTATTTTTAAAAATTACAGAACATCCATAGACGAAATTTTTCTAATGTCTTTATACGGCTTTGATAGAGTGTCCAAGTTTCACTTTCATACAATATGGTAATAATTGCTCTACATTCAACTAACTTAATTATATGTGCAGTATTCAAAAAGGCAAGTATATTTTTAATTACAAGCAATGATATTGAATTGACTGCCTAATAATGAATCATAAAAACAAAGTATTATAAAAATTTATTTATAAAAAAAAAAAGTTGTTGGCCACTCAAGAGGCTGCATTCAAGCATCAGAGGTAAAGGTTTACTGACTATCTAAGAATCTTTCACTCTAAAGACTGTTATCATTGCACTGAACAGTATAGAGCCTAATATATATTATGATTTAGATTAAAAACAGTAACTACTACTTGTGGCAGATAGTTAATGCAGATATTTCATGCTTGCTATTGGCCACCTAAATCATGAAAAAGTTTTTCAGGCTTAGAATTTTTTTACTGGAAACTTGCCAATATAAATAATTGTCTAATAGTTGTTGATAATGGTTATCTAGCTATTTTTTTTTTAATCTATAAAGGAAGGTAAAACGAAAATGAAAAAAAAATATTCAAACCTATATTATCCAAAAATTGATAAGTTTAAGGGAAATGCTTTCTTTTTCTATGTTATTTGTTGAGGAGTTTTTAAAGAGCCCGTTGCCATGGAGTAGTCTAAGTAAAGGCTAATTTTTGGTACTGATGAAAATCAAAAGATTTTGTATCGCTTAACCATATCTCTCAAGAGAGAATACTTCACAGCATTAGCAAAAATTTCCACACATTTATATATTTGTGTAATAATTTTAAATTAAATACCTGCTATATTTGATTAAATACAATCATTTCTTTGACGAAATTGTTGAAAAAGCTACAAGTTTTATTTAGAAAAGATTCAAATGCATTTTTTGACAATTCTTTTCAATAGATTGAGATGTACAGGAAAGTATTAACAAGCCAGATCTTGTCAACATAGTTTGAAAAATCAGGAAAACAGTTTCAGCTTTACAAGCCTTTCTACTAACAAACTAACCTAGATGCATATATCTTAAAACAAAACATTTTCTTTAGTATTCTTTCATTTTCCTATCAAAATAGGCAAAAATAACAACTAATTTTATATCTTTTGTAATTGAATATCTTGTAAATAGAAAGAAAAAAGCTTATAAAAATATTTTATATAGTTAATGTATATATATATGTATGTGTGTGCGTGTTTGTTGAGTTCTTTATCAAAATACAGATTTAAGTGTCTACCTAGCGTATTGCGAGAGACTTTTTATTAGTTAACTTGATAATGTTATATATATATCTTGATGATCGAGAAATGAAGGCAGATAAAAATCTAGATTAACGTAAAAATAGCGCCATAAAAGTTAGTTGAATATATTTTTTCACAATATCAAAGAATTTAATATAATGGAAGAAATAATAAAAAATGTAGATGATTATTAAATTACATAATGAAAAATATGAGCTCATACATATGTTATAGTAATTTAAATAACTTTTTTTTCATATGTCATAGCATCGTCCGGGAGGCGAACCCATAACTGTCTGCAACCAATTACTTGCTTGTAAGGCAGCTGCGATGACCTCTCGGTTAACAACGCTTGAAAAACTTTATTTCAATAAATTGAAAAATATAAAGAAGTATTCAAGTCAATCGTTATAATGCCCATTCACAAAGAGTTTAATTGGAAAATTCAACGCTTATGACAATGGATAAGCGGGAATTAGTTTTACAAACTGAACATAGCTTTAACTTGTGGAAAGAGTTTGGTTAATCCAAGATTAAAAATACCATATACTATATATTAAAAGCATTGAATTAGGTTAAAATAATAGTAATTTATGGTATTTTTTCCCACAAAATTTCGTATTTAATGCAATTCGTTTCATCATAATTATGAAAACATATATATTAATCACAATAGTACACATACCATTAAATAAAACAAATTTATTCTGAAAACATGAGTTAGCAAAGTAGTTTTTGTTTTCAGAATAAATAAGAACTAATTAGATTAAGAATAAACATACATAATTAATTCTGGATAATATGTTAAAAGCTTTTAATATACAGTATTTTGAAAAACATTCTGTGCAAATATCCGATTAGCATTTGAGTTAATGAAAACTTGCCAGAATGTCATAAACCTACAAAGAGCTTGAGAAAGAAACAAGGTCAAACTTTATTAGAGTAGTGAATCATTTTAAAAGATGAGATTCTAAATAACAGAGAAGTCATACAAAAGAAATGATTCAAATATATATCAGCAATTTTTCGTAGTGAAGCTGATCATCTTTCCAACTATTCATTAATGTGAACAGTATCAGTCAAGTAAATCCATAGTGAAGCATGTTAAAAGAAGCTTGTGGTTCTAACATGGTCAGTATATCTAGCTGAATCATCTTAAAAATATATTCATTTTCATTATTTATCCATGTAGAATTAAGAAGAGAGGGAAAGCTTGTTCCAGCCCTAACATGAAATGAAATGTAGTTATTGCCTGCTATCATTTGAAAATGTGATGATCGGACTTGAAAATAATTTGACTTACTGCCAGAATATGTGCTTAACTCAATAAAGATCAGGTACTATTAATTAATATATTGTTCAAGTAACTTGTTGAAAGTTAAAACTGGGACTGTTTAAAAATACAATCTAAGTAAAACCCGGACCATAACTAGAAACCCTTGAAAAAACTTGCCAAACCTTGGAATGAAAAGACCATTCAAGTTCATATTTATTTTTAAAGCTATTTGAGAATTTTGAGCTTCATATATGTGCATATAAATTAATTAATGCCTGTAAGATATTTTTTCTAATGCAATTGTAAAAAATCTTTAAGGAATAGTTTTTTGCTTACCTTTGCAAATATTAAACTTTTTTTTAAAAATGTAATAGATGAATTTTGAAATTCCTTTCCCTTCAAGTATTAAAATTATATGTAAAAAGAGAAATAGTCTTTTTATGAAGAAATGATATGAATCACATTTTAAAGATTAATTTTTTTATGTATTGTTTAAAATGCATGAATCTGAAATAATGACCAGATGCAGTCTTGAAAATAATACGTAGAGAATAAAAAATAATATTTTATAATTTTCACAAAGATGTTTGATTGATGACTGGACTTACAAAAATATTTTTATCATTTATATGCTAGCTAAATAGATAAATTTAAACAGCTCATTATTGTTTAACTTTTATTATCATATCTAATAATTTTTTTAGAATAATTAATATGCTAGTATAGTCAGTCTGTACAACATCATGGATTAGGGGCTTTACTTCTGTAAGCTAAAACTTGAAGTTAAGTGGGGAAAATTGAATAAGTATGGAAAAAATTCAAAACTTGATTAGCTGGACAATCTTCTAAGTAAAAAAATGACACTTAAGATTATCATCACCGTCATAAATTTAAATAAATAAAAGTTATTTTTTTGTATATTACATTCTTTATTAATATTTTATTTCATTATTTTTGAGAATAGATAATAATCAGGAAATTTAAGCAGTAATTTGTAAAAAATCTTAATTGCAAGAGGTTTAAGATTGAAAAATACTGGTTTGATTATATTGACAAAATTTTTATTCAGCAAGTATGTATTATAAATGTGGCTCACAATATACACGAAGTATCAATGTGCTTAGATATAAATTTATTTTGTGATCATTTAGTCTTTCTCTGATATTCCCTCTATGCTATCATTATATATATATTGTGAGGGTTCATCCGTGTAAGATTTTAATTAGATATTCCAACATTTCAGTTTGATCACACAAGTTCTCAACTGAGAAAACATTTGTAGGAATAATACAGGGTTCAGTCCAAAAACTATATATCATCATAATAATCCCCCCCCGGGGGGCCATAAAGTTTGATATCTGTATTCGTTTCACAAGGTATATGTAACTAACTTCTTACAAATCAATATATATATATCAAAATTAAACAGTACAATTTAGTATAAATTATATTCTTTTAGAAGTACTTTCGACTATACACTTCTGTAGCTCTAAGTTATCAACTATATAACGTTGAATAACCAAAACGAGACAACCCTTAACAATACCCATAGTTCAAGTTCAGATTTCCACAATTCTGTTATCTTAACATTTGATGACTGGCAATTCATTAATATTTGACGATTTCTTGAAATCAACATATCCTCTTTATTTTAGACGTTTATTATGACAACGTTCAATTTGAATAATTCTTCACCCTGATTTTTATAATCAAATTTAAATCCACATTGACAAGAGTTGGTTATTATAAAAATGCTATTGCTAATATGTATTAAAGGATTTAAAGAAATCAACACTATAATAAAATTAAAAATAAAAATATCAAAATGAAATGGATTTCAATGCCATTTATATCAGATGAGCAGGTCAAGTTTATTAGGAAAATTTATAATGGTTTGTGTCATATTGCAGTTTATTTCTCTACAAATAACATAAATAGATTGCTTAATAATTCTAAAATTCAAAATTCAAAGTTTAATCAAAATTCTATTATATATACCGATTGATATGTGGATGTGTGCGTACAATACATTGGTGAATCTAAATGTACATTTGAGAAGAGAATAAAAGAACATATGCTTTTATATAATAGAATTCAAATAACGAGAATCAATATGGAACAGATGTAAATAAACCTTCATCATCTGTTATATTTGATCATAATAAATCTTGTAAATATGGATTTAAATTTGATTATAAAAATATGAAAATTTTTCAAATTGAACGTTTCATAATAAACGTTTTTTTTTTAAAATACAAAAGGCTATGTCTCTCTGATTTCAAAAGAAATTGTAAAATGTTTAGATGAATCGCCTTAGTCATCAAAATGTTAAGATAACAGAATTGTTGGGGAAATCTGAAATGAACTATTGGGTATTGTTATTAGGGTTGTTCTCGTTTTGATTATTCAACGTTATATAGTTGATAAAGACTACAAATTGTATAGTCGAATATGGTACTTTCTAATAGAGTATACACTTTATATAAATTGTTCCCCAACTGTATTTTGATATATATATTGGAAAAATTTATATATTATGTATATATATATATATATATATGTGTGTGTGTGTGTGTGTGTATGTGTGTGTGTATTGTATATATTAAACTTAATGTAATTATAAAAACTTGAACTCGATTTTCAAGCTCCCTACATCTAAACAATCTATCTTATACAACCAATACACATGACCACATACATGTGAAAAAAATAAATGATCTCCAATATTCATATTTCATACTGAATCAAATTCATCAGTTGGTCCAGATTACAATCTCCCACACTTACATCTAGTGCTTATTTTATATTAAGATAGCAAATCTTTAAACTTTAATGGACAAGCTCCAATTTTCTCCACTCTTCAGCCATTCATTTCATTAAAAATTGTTGTTGCTAATATTATTGTCATGTTGACCTTGAGTCAATCTAACCCATCACACATAAGACCTTAATATGCCCATTTAATTATACGAGAGATGAGCAGTATATATGCTGAATATATATATATATATATATATTGCCTATACTAAACTTAATGTAATTATAAGGGACTTAAACTCAAACTTCCCACTAAAGTTTGAAGATTTGCCATCTTAATATAAAATAAACACTGATTATATATGAGCAGGAGATTGTGATCTATACCAACTGACAAGTGCTGATTCAGCATGAAATAAGTACATTGGAGACCATTTATCTTTTTTACAATGCAAGATGGATTGGATAGATATAGGGAGCTTGAACATCTGAGTTCAAATTCCTTATAATATATATTGTGAGGATACATTTAACCAACCACACAAAAATCACATACAACATAAAGATTGAATTTACCAACACAATCAAAAGCATATTATTGATTATAAGTTAATATGTTTGTGTAGAATTGTCAGTTAAAATTATATTATTGACAATACTAATTTATATGTATACCAAACCCTTAAGTGCAAACTTGAAACTCAAGATTTAAAAAAAAAAAGACATAAGACAAGATAGAACACTTTTATTCATTTTAAAAATGAAGAAAGACAAATAAATTACATCTTAAAAAAAAGGTACTTGATAAATTCTCAAAATCAATTTGTTTGTCATATTAACTATCCTTAATATTGAAGTTCATAAACCACTATGATTGCAATTTAAGGAAGTTGATTAAAGGACCCATCTTAATACTATAAAGCTTATACTTTTAACTCAAGTTATAAGCTAGAAAGAACAAACCATGTTCAGCTAATAAGTGATAAAACATTGTGGGAATGGAGCAGCTCATCATGCAAACATGATTCCAGATATGATTGTCATTTCAAATTACATCATGATGATGACAATAGTAAAAGATCTACAATATATTATGATCAAGCAAAGAAATGATCTCAGCATGGGAATGGTAGTTTATAAAAGAGTCTGAGTCACCAACATGAAGGTCCAGATGGTAACCAAAGACTATACAATGGACTACCATTCAGTTCATGCAAAGGAACTTTCCTAAAAGCAAGGATACACACACATTTTACAAATGTGGATTACAAAACTTTGAACTATGGCCAGACTATGCTGGATTAACATCCCAAATTATATATTTTTTTTATTCTTATTTTGGCTTGTTAAATTGGTTTTTTGCTTTTGAATCAGAGAGTCAATCCACCCAATCATCAATTATTCTAGAGGAAGAGGAGCCTTCAATTTTATTTATTTCATTAAATATTAAAATTTAGGGGCAGCCTCCCAACTTGCTTACCAATTGGTATATTCTTCTACTGACTTGAAAGATGAGACTTTACTCTAATTTAATATTAAACACTCTTACTTTGACAGTTACAATATTTTTTTATGTTCAATGTTTGTGTTTAATTAACTTAATTATTAATTATTTGTTATTCAGAATGTATAACTAACCCTTGAATGATTGGTCTGTCCTATCATAGATCTATGTAACACCAGAATAGGAGGGGTTCAGAATCTATAAGAAACTTTCAACAGATCATAAATATGGATAGGCAGAGTAGAAATTAATGACCAAGTGATTTGATGAAATTTTAGTCATCAAAGTTCCATAAAATCATTTGGTCATTAATTTCTACTCTGCCTATTCATATTTTATGGTCTGTTGAGAGTTTCTTAAGAGATTCTGAACCCCAGTGCTATGTGTTATATAGATCTATGATAGGACATACCAATCATTCAAGGGTTAGTCACACATTCTGAATAACAAATTAATAATTAAGTTAATTAAACACAAACATTGCACATAAAAAATATTGTAACCGTCAAAGTGTGAGTGCTTAATATTAAATAAGAGTAAAGTTTTATCTTTCAAATCAGTAGACTCATATACGAATCGGTAAGCAAGTTGGGAGCCTGTCCCTAAATTTTATTATTAAATGAAAAAAAAAAAGAATTGAAGATATCTCACCCTCTAGAATAATTGATGGTTGGGTGGATTGGCTCTCTATTTCAAAAGAAAAAAAACAATTTAACAAGTCAAAATAAGAATAAAAAAATATATAAAAATATAATTTGGGATGTTAATCCAGTGTAGTCTAGCCATAGTTCAAAGTCTTGTAATCCACATTGT
Source organism: Epiperipatus broadwayi (assembly GCA_028023455.1). Taxonomy (NCBI): domain Eukaryota; kingdom Metazoa; phylum Onychophora; class Udeonychophora; order Euonychophora; family Peripatidae; genus Epiperipatus; species Epiperipatus broadwayi. The sequence continues at coordinate 6,199,494 of JAQFVV010006235.1, forward strand.
GAAACATGTGAGTATCCTTGCTCTTAGGAAAGTTCCTTTGCATGAACTGAATGGTAGTCCATCAGATGGTCTTTGGTCACCATCTGGGTCTTTATGTTAATGACTCAGACTCTTTTATAAACTATCTTTCCTATGCTGAGATTATTTTTTTTGCTTAATCATAGCAAACTTGGGTTAAAAATATAAGCTTTATGGAATTAAAGTGAGGCCTTTAATCAACTTCCTTAAATTGCAATCATGATGGTTTATGAACTTCAATATTAAGGATAGTTAATATTACAAATAAATTGATTTTGAGAATTTATCGAGTATCTTTTCTTGATAATGTAATTTATTTGTCTTTCTTCATTCTTAAAAAAAAATAAAAGTGTTCTATCTTGTCTTATGTTTTTTTTTTTTTTTAGAAAGTCAGTTTCAAGTTTGCACTTTGCTTTCATTGTTAACATCATTTCAATATTTTTATGCTGGATTAATAATAATAAAATGATAATTTAGCATTAATGATTTCTTTCTTTTGCTTTTTGAGATTTTTACTTGCTTGCATTTAAGGATTTGGTATACATATAAATTAGTATTGTCAACAATATAATTTTAACTGACAATTCTACACAAACATATTAACTTATAATCAATAATATGCTTTCAATTGTGTTAGTAGATTCAGTCTTTATGACTTATGCGTGAGTGGTGATTTTTATGTGGTTGGTTAAATGTATTCTCACATTTTCCCCCCCACTTAAGAGATTAAAATAAATATAATCTGTTTAATTTAATTCTCAATTGATGGTTCAATTTAGTTTTGCCTTCTTTCATTCCTTAATACCATTTCCTGCCTCTGTTTGATCTTTTTTCGATAATAGGTGTTTTTTAAGTGTAGTCAGTAGTTGGTATAACAAGGTTGGGATATCTTTATTTTGTTTTTAGCTTCATTCCCTTGAAAGCCTTTTTTTATTTTTCCAAAAAAATCTTGGCTCAAAATTAGTGTACAAATATTGGCCTATCATATAGGATTAGAATCTTGATTACTTACTTTCTTTTCACTTTCAGAAGTATATATATATATATATATATATATATATATATATATATATATATATATATATATATATATATATATATATATATATATATTGTGCCCTTTTGTATGGGTCACCATTTAAGTTTTGTGCTAATCTAGTAGAAAATTTTAAATTTAAGAAGTATTTTAAATATGTGATGTTGACTTTGCTTGTGGTAATGTTACCATAAGTTTAATTAAAGCAATCTATGAGTATTTGATGTGTGAATTGTGTTGATATTGAGAAAATATTTTAAATTGATGATGATTATGATGTAATACTGCATTAATAAATTTAATAACAAATGTTTGAAGCTAAAGTATTTAAAAGACAAGTTTAAATTAGACAAAGATATTTATTTAATTTAAAATATATGTTAAAAGTGAATAGAAATATTTTAAATTATAAGTACTTAAATTGAGATTAATATTTGATTTTAATCATATCAAATAATTATTTTAAAATCTGATATAATATCTTATTTATTTTTAAAAATAAATATTTATTTTAAAAAAAGCAATTGTTAAGTTATTTTTAGATTATGGGAAGCGTTTCTTGTATTGTAAAAACAGATGTTAATTAGAGATATACACACACATGCTTGGAAGCTTTCTCATAAAGTTGCAAAACTATTTTAAAATTAGGTTGTGAAATTTATAAATAATACGTGAGTTATCACGAGATAAGAATAAAGATATTAATGTAAAATATTAAATCTGATTTTTAAAAATATTACGTTAGAAATATAACGTATTTAAAAGATTTGATTTATTTTAAATGATCTTATAAGGGTTAAGATTTAAACCAAGTGAGAAAGAATATTTCAAAAGAATGTTTAATAGGTTTAAATAAACGATAAAGATTATTTTTAAAAAATGTAATAATATTAAATATTAAATAAGTCATTATTTTATTTTAATAGTGAGTTGATAAATATGTAAATAAGCCAGCAAAGTTTGATTGTTTAAACGTACCAATCAGATGAGGAGACTCTTCTAGTATAAAAGCTGGATTCAATTGTTGAAGGGGGCTCTCTGTAATTAAATTTCTAAGTTAATCGTGCTATTGAGAAAATAGCCAAGTAAATTTATAAACGCTCTTAAAATCAGTTTTAAAATCATAAGAGTGTTATTGTATATAATTTTATAATTTTTAAATGATAAGTATGCAGTAGAAACTTAATAATTCCCTATTGGTCTTCTCAATATCGAAACTCAATTTACGTACGAATAGTCATGGAAACATCACGTATCGGAGAAATATATCAGAAACTTTATGCTAGAGAAATAACAGACGCTGGATTAGTACATAAAACTACGAGATGGAGAAAAGTAGTATTTTGGACTATAAATAGTTTTAAAAGTTTAAATTACTATTGTCTATTATAAATAGATATTTAAAAGAAATATGAATACTTCTATAGAAAGAAAGTATTTTTGCAGATTTTTAAAAGATTAAAATGTATATCTTAAGTAAAGATATAAGAAGTAGTAATTTTAATAAATACTTGCCTTGTTAAGTCTTTGTGCTTAAAAGACTAAATATTGACGATTTGAAAAGGCAAATAGATTATAAATATGATTATTTAAAATCGTAATATAATAAAACTATTATTATTGAAGTAGTCTAAAACGCTGGACGTTATAGATGGAAAAATAGATTCTTACCTAGATATATTGTTTTGAAAATGCACAAGTAATACATGGACGTCAGCCAAACCAAATTAGGCCAAGTTAAGTTAATGGAAGTAATTAAATGAGAATAATTTAAAATTATAAATTAATTTAGAAATAATAACTTTGGAAAATATTTTATGAAGAACTGGATCCAGGAAAGAATTTATAAATATTATTTTAATTTTATTTGTTTTTGGGAACTTATTATTTTTTTTTAAAAAAAAAACGTTATCATTTTATTATAAACTTTCAAGAAAAGTGATACAACGGAACAGGAAATAGTGTTCTATTGACTTTATACGTAGGATATTTGTTAGAACTTTTATGGTAGAACAAAAGTCGTCGCTGGAAATACGTAATATGAACTTTTATTTTATTTATTTAACATAAAATTTAAAATATTATTAAACTATTAAAAGTAGGTTAGGTACATTTATTAAATAATAACTTAAAAATAATATAATAATTAATTACATAAATTTATTTTATAATTAATATAACACGAAATATTCTAATGAATGTTTATGAGTGTAAATGTGAATGATTTTATTTTATGAAGCTGCAAATTCCAAAGAATGCTGGATAGCAGATTGGACATTATTGTTATTATGGTAAAAATATTGTATAATGATTTTTAATGAATTTGATATGTTTTTCTTTAGATCAACTAATATTATGTTGTTGTAGAATGAATGGATAGATATTTTATGAAAAACATATATTATATTGAAGAACTTTATTTAAATATGCATAATTTTAATTTATAATATAAACCTGATACAACATTACGTAAAAGCTTAGAAATAATTATATGATTCTTTCATAAATAAATTTTGATATTTTATTATGTTATAGTATTAGAATTATATTTATTCTTTATTGAGGTAATTATTTTATTATTTGAAGATAAGAATAGATTTGAAAGACTCTATTTTTGTGTATTTTGTTTATTAAATAAGTTAGTTGTTATGGGTAGAAGCTTATATTTGGATTGAAGTTTATTAAGTATAGACAATGTAGTATAGGTAGTTTAGATAATGAATATTTTATTTAAATTGATATTTATTTTCGGAAATTTTAGATAAGTTTAGAATATGTTTTATAGATAAAAATTTATTAGAAAGGATTAAAATAACACATAAAGTAAAGTAATGATTTTTACACAGAAAAGAATCATAGAATTTATCTAAGGTAATGCTTTATGAATTTAAAATTGATAAAAGATTTAAATAATAGTATTTGAACAGTAAGATGTGTAATGATATTTGATAAAACATATAACAGGAATTATATTAAGTAGAATATAATTATAGTCAATTATTTGTTATACATAAAAGATATATTAATTTATATAAAACTATTAAGAATGCTAATAATAAAGTGAATACATGATAATACATTATAAATGATAATACTTAATTAATGTAGCTATTTAATTAGTAGAGTTTCATTGTTTACACATGCTACATAAATAGTCTTGACATATGTTGTTATTTGTAGTAATTAAAGTACACTACTATTTATTTTAAAAAAATCTAAGTTTTGAAAAATACTATAATATTATTGGTATAGCATTTGAAGGAGTGTAAAATTGCTTATTAAGTACATGAATTAGTAAAGTATAAACTTCTTATATTTGTATTTTTTATTTTTATTTTATTTGTTGTCATAAATTCTAAAACTGTAAATAGTGTAAATAAATTCTTATTTGAAGTTATTGTAAATAAATTTGTTAATTTGTTTTAAAAGTGTGTCGAGTTTCATTATTTTTCACCACAGCATTTTGACATCAGATAATTTGAAATAAACATAATATTCGCACAAAATGAATTTGTTATTATTATTTAGAAATGAATACAATATTTGCTTAAATTATTTTTATAAGAATTGATTGACATGAAATAAATATTACATGGTATAAGATGATTATAATGACATTATAAAATACAATATTGTTTATTGCAGATTATTAATTATAAGATTTTGATCTATTTTAAAATGAAGATACCATATGAAATAAAAGATATACAATGATTGTTTATTCATTTAATGATTGATTATATAATAGAAATAGATGAGATTAAATTACACTCTAAGATTAGTATTATTTATTATTATTATTAAAATAAGTTAGGTGTATTTAAGTTTGATATAAAATCCCACATCATACTTATTTACATAATTTATTATTATTTTAAAACAACTTAGAAGAACCTGAGATTATTTAATTATATTTTAAGTTAAAAGTTAGGAATTATTTTAGTATTATTAAAGATAATTTATTTTATTTAAAAGTCATAAGAATGCTATAAATGTAGTGGTAAGATGATAAGGTAGTGGTAGTATTCTTATGCCATTGAGACAGTATCTTGGAAGATATTAACTCAGTGTAAATCTGCTTATTACTTTGTAACTTTACTTCACAGTCTCATAATTTTATTAAATACTTATTTAATTAATATAATCTGGAACTATATTGATTTGGATAATTAATAATAAATTTAATTAAGATGTGATAATATAAAAGTATATTAAAAATAGATATGCAAATTTTAATTAAGCATAATAATGTAACTGAGCTAGTTGTATTTTTAAACTATTTTATATATCAAAAGTAAGGGTACAATATATATATATATATATATATATATATATATATATATATATATATATATATATATATATATATATATATATATATATATATATATATATACACAATGTGTCTTTGTTAATGCATTTAGTGCTATTAGTGCTATTACATCTTAGTCCTTTAAGATCATCTTTATTATTTATAGGATGGTACACCAAAGGTTTACATGGTGGAAGATCTGATTACTGCAGCAAAAATTTTCTTTTAGCTAACCTATGCAATATTTATGTATAGGTCTGTCTAATGATGCCAATCCTGCTCCTTAATCTTGAGACTGACTGGATTTTTCCTGGAAATGGTTGCCATTCACTTGTGAATGGAACAACTTATTAAAATCACCAGTCTCCATTTCCATTATGATGGTATATTTCCTTATGGGTTCTAGAAATAAAGCTATGATTTATTTCCAAGAGTTCCTTCCTCGATTATATTTTAAGACCAGTTCTATGTTGTGTATTACCCTCCTTAATACTTTCATCCTTCAATCTAATTAAACCTAATTCTAATGACTCCTTACATGAACTTAAATTCACATTTCATGAATTTTTGTTTGGTTTTAGTAAGATTTACTTATATAAAAAAAATTGGGGGTTATTCTGTTTCAAGTAATTTGGTTTCCATATCCTGGGTCATAATCCTTTAGGTTCATTTTTATTATATGCTTATTAAGCATTTGTATTTATACATTTAATAAAGGTAAATGGTCCTTCATATGTATTACATAATCTATGGAATACAGTAATCTTTTGCTTCTTTGTATGTGTCATAATTTCCAAATACTACTCATTGGTTACTCTCTTGGTTTCGATCATCTCTTCTATCACAAAAAACTTTTGAGTATTTTAATTTACATGAAAGATAATTAAGCATGGTTGCTTCATTTAAAAGTTTCATAAATTTTTTTATGATTGTGATATTTTTCTTCTATAGGGATGCCCGATATGGAAGTATTCAATCTTGATAGTTGTCACTTGGTTACCACTGGTATTTTTGTCATGAAATCTCCATTAATATTTTTTAACATTGGAGATTATTTTCATTTTCAGGGCTTCATTAGTTAACTCATTATTAACCTCAGGTTCTCATAGATTTAATTCCGAGTTTGGAATTATCACCTGTCTGCTTTTCTTTGGAATTTGAAATTTACAAGAGAATTCTATTCTAAATTTTCAGATTTTTGATTTATTGAGCTGTTTATGCTTTCTACTTGACTTTGCAAGTTATTATGGCCCTCAATTAACTTTTCAACATTGTTTTTATTTTGGGTGATTTCAGCTCAATTAAATTTTGTTTGATCCCAATACACTTATTATCATTTTCTAGTGTATTAATTTTTTTTTCATAATTTTTTAATTTGTGATCTTGTTCTTTTATAATCATCCATTTCCGAATATAATTTCTCTACTTTCTTATTTATTCCTTTCTGGTATCGCTTCTGATCTTCTAGCACTTCAGTTTTGAAATCATTATATGATTTTACTATTTCATTAAATTTATTATCAACTTTGTTTTCAATTTGTTTTCCGAATTTAATAAATCATGTTTGACATGATCTCGTTCATCACTATCTTTTTTTATTTCTTGCATCGTATCTAATGATAGTTTCATCATCTCATTTTTCATTTCTATCTTGAAATCATCACTTTTTTCATATCTTTTTTAGTGACCATATCTGATGATAGTCTCATCATCTCATTTTTCATTTCTATCTTGAAATCATCATTTTGTTTTTTCATATCTTCTTTAATGACCCTCATCTCATTTTTCATGTCTTTTGACAAATTTTTTATCATTAGGGTCAACTGGTTGAGAATGGGGTCATTTGATTCTGTTCCTTCCTTGCTTCATGTTTCCATAATCATTAGTGTTTCTTGAGATTGGATTATTCCTGAGACAGTCCCGTCCCCCCCAGATATTTCAATTTTCGGTTTGACTATATTTTTAAAAAGTATAAATTTCTAAGCCATCCCTAATAGCATTTTGTATTTGTTCAACCTGTACTTCTTCCCTTTTCAATTTTTTTGCTAACTTCTTTGTTGGTTTGCAATCTCATTGCTATGATTTTACTTCTGGTTATCTGTTATGTTATATTATATTTATTTTATAAAATAACTTTATGTGGTTTTATCTCAACTAATTTATTTCTATGCATATTGAGTAACTTGATAAACATCATAGAGACTTCCCTGCTGTCATACATTTAACATTGGTATCTGTTTATTGTTGTTGGTCCTTTGTCTAGTTTTCATATATCATATATTAAAACTATTACCATATGTAACAAGTGAGCTGTATATATGTGTGACTCCAACATGTTCGATGTATATAATGGGTGAGCTGTTTTCCTTGTGAGATGTAGTTAACTATGGCCATCCACTTGGTCTTTATGGAAGGGCATTACACATGATAAACCAAGTCAGATATTTGATGATTTATCTAAGTTTTAGAAAGTGGTACATGATGATTAATCATTGAGTGGGATGGGACTCACACTTGTACAACTTTCTTTAACTCTCCTCTCTTGATCCTCATTATGCCACAGAGTTCAAACTCAGGGAGAATATACATGCACCCATTTCAAGGTATGGTTATTCTGTATCTGATATGTATATTGGATATGTGTAAAGTATGATTAATTGAAAAATAGAAAAATCAAACAGCAAATGACTAATTTGATTTAATATTTAACAAATTAATTTTGATTATGATGTCTATTCATAATTCTTTATAACAAAGTGGTGTAAGTATTTAATGTTTAATAAGATTGTATTTATGATCATACTTCATTTGTATTCATGAATTGTTAAAATATAGTTTCAAATTGTCTTCAATGTAAATTTAAGTTTGTTAAATTGGAATGGGAAATGCCACCTTTGTATGGGTTATGGGTTAATAAATGGTTAATGAATACAAATGAAGGATGATCATGTCCATACAATCTCAAACATTAAATACATACACCACTTTGTTATAAAAAATATGAATAGACATCATCATCAAAATCAATTTGTTAAATATTAAATCAAATTAGTCTTTGTTGTTTGATTTTTCTATTTTCCAATTAATCACACTATATTCATATCCAATATACATATCAGATACCGAATAATCATACCTTGAAATAGGGTGCATGTACATTCTCTCTGATTTCAGCTCTGTGATGTAACAAGGATCAAGAGAGGTGAGTTAAGGGAAGTTGTGCAAGTTGTAATGGCCAGGAACATGTGATTCATTAACATAATGCAGAATTCAACCACCACACAGAACTGCAGCACCATCTAGATAGCGAAGCTACCCGTAGTACTGAGTTCGAACATAGTTTATCGGTTCCACAATACAATCTACGAAACAATGCATCTGATGTGACATTAGTAAATATTTCTTTAGGCACAGTGGTCAGGGATATGCAAGACATTCATGATTTTATTTCGAGTTAGCCAATAAGAACATTAAGATTAAACATTGACTTTACAGAATCGAGAAAATATATTGAATGGGTATCGAATAAATAAATAAAGAAGTAACAGCAGACGTATAGTTTGACATTATTTATTGAAACATTTTAATAATAAATCATTTACTAATAATATTTGGTAATATTTAAATTGAGTAACAGAATTTTTCGATACTGTTATATATTAAAGAAATACATTTATTTATTTAGAAATATTTATGTGAAATCATTTTACCAATAATACTTTATATTTAAGATCACAGTAGTGGTATTTTCTGATACTGTTATGTTTACAAAGAGAAATACATTTATTTGATGATGTAATCTAGCTACCTAAAATTCTCGAGCAAGTATTTCTAAGGTATGCCTTTAGGGATTTATACTTTTGCAATACAAGAGTCTAAAGTAAGATTTATAATAGTAGTGGTGGACATATATTTATTTAATTAAAGATATTTACTAATAACTAGGGGAAAACATTTATTTGAGAGTGAATTATGCCACTAATGCAGGGACGGAGTTATACATAGAATAATAAAGTTAATAAAAAAACACGTGGTACGTTTAGAAAGGCGATATGGAATGGCAGTATATTGAAACTGCAAAGCCGTGAATGAGTTTATAAGAATGATGGGCTGGTGTTTGCCATAGGCCCAAAGAGGTAAGGTGTCACATAAGCATAACCAGGGACAAGTGGTTCGTGCCATGATTGCCTGCTGGCTGCATGACTTTCATCAAGCCCTATGGGAGCATTTATTATGTCCGCTTGTGTAGGATGACTGGGGTTAATTTCAATCCTATAGAATCCAGAATATTCAAGGCTTGTAATGGGTCATCGCATCTCTAAAATGTAACACATGTATAATGTACAGACGATTCTGTTAAGATTTAAATATATTTTATAACTCGGCCCTACATCATCAACATTTAATAAAAAACGTTTGCGACTCTCAAAGAAATGCAATTTTATGGAATTATTAATTAAAATTTAATAAAATATAAACAATATGTAAAGTGGGTGATTATTATAACTAATATGTCAGCCATTTGCTAAGCAGTAGACCCCTGCATTACAATAAATGAAGCATTGAATGCGTGTTGATTTATATGAAAATATTAAGCATTTATGAAAGTAAATATTAATGAAAATTTGACATGCATCCACTGTTTCAAGTGATCATAGATTTATACTTAGAAAATTATGAGCATGCGATAATTATATAATAAAATGTAGATTTTAGAAATACGTACCCAAGAAAGATAGAGTTAGGCAGGCTAGATTGTTAAAGAAATTTACATAATATTAATTATTAAATTTATAGTTTTACAAATGAGAATTTACAGTTTATAGTTTATAAGTTATAAAAGATGAATGAGCTATAGCAGGATATTAGTAGAGTACTCTAGAGAATTTGGATACAGGTACCTGTTTTATGAGAAGTTTTCCGATTCAGTGGTCAGCAGCAAATTGTTCATGATCCTAGCATTAGCAGTTCTTTCCAGTATTTCAGTGACTTAGTTATTTGAATGGCAGCAGCAGCTTTGTAATTGTTTGGGGCAGCAGATCTTCTGTGGTTGATTTTATGGAAGGCACGGGCGTAGGTTCTCGGCAGACAATTGACCATCTCCAGGGAGAATAGTCTTTGGCACTTTCTACTCATGCATACTGTGGCACATAAAACAATATATATCTTTGGAGACTCTCAACTGATCGAGAGCAAAGCTAAAGTTCCACTGAAAGTTTCTAGAAATTCTAAAATGGCCTCCTTTCTTAGATCTTATCTTTTACATTTTTGTTATAGTTTATTTTTGGATTCCACTTAATCTGCCCTGAGGATAATCAATGCATTTTGTTAAGTTTAATTATAGAGAAAGCTGCCTTTCTATTGTTTACATTTACATTTTACATTTACATTTTATAATTACATTTTGGGAATTTTTCTTTAATTAATCTATTATCTCTCACCGACTGTTGCTTTTAAAATTTCAAATACAAAAGGGAACATATGATTAATTTTACTTTTAATTAAATATTACAATCTATTTCTAAAATTATTACTAAATGAAATTTAAACAAAGCAATAAATAACGGATTTTACAATTCAAAATAAATGGTTAAAATTATATTTTTTTATATATAACTAAAAGAAGAAATCTAAATTATATTATTTATCTTTATTTATTGCCTTAAATTTGATATTGAAATGTGTGTGTGTTTATGGTGAATTCTACATATATCTATACATTTTTAATATTGCTACACACAAAATTTGATACCAAAAAGTTTAAATTTGGGTAGGATAGAGCGATGAGTGAGAGATGATAGAAAAAAGGTGAAACTTAAGATTCGAATATGAATCTTACTGTTTCAAAGTGTGATTCCCATCCCACTCAATCATTAATCATCATAGGACCACTTCCTAAAACAGATAAATCATCAAATAACTGACTTGCTTTATTATGCATAATGCCCTTCCTTGAAGACCAAGTGGGTGACCATAGTTAATTACACCTCACAAGGAAAACAGCTCACCTGCTATAATATATAAATATATTTTAATAAAAATCTCATAGTAAGTGGTAATACCATGAACATGATTTGGATTTCAATACAAGCTGAAATATAAAAAAAAAATATTTCAAATAGGCTTAGATTTTTTTTAAGCTGACTAGTCATAGTTAATCTAGATAACCAGTAAATATTGGTTAGTGTGGATATTTAGCTACTCTCACGTTAGCTCGGCAAGGATGGAATTGATACAAATCTTCACCATACAGCAGTTATAGTTCTAGTGAATAATGTCTTTTTTATTTTATTTCTATGAGTGCTATTGGAAGTTACTGGGAGGTTATTTTTTGCAATAGGATATTTAAAGAGCTGCTTTATATTTTAATTTTTATCTAATAATAGCATTAAGGATTATTTCTTCCTTGTAATATCTTACACACTTTAATCTCTATTTTAATGAAAAACTTTATATGTGTGCATAATTAAGACATTATTAAACACAAAAATTATAAACATCAAAATCCTGTTTTTTGTCGTTTTTAGATTCTTGCACAATATCTGTTGGCTTCACTAATAAATTGAGTAAACCATTAAAGATATTATATATTTAACTGTTAGGTTTTCATTCAATTTGCATGCTGGCTTTTATAAAGTACATTGAATAATTGAGAGAAATGTTCACCTATTGAACATACTAATATACACTCAAGAATTAAGTACAGGCTCTATTAAATCCTAAACTGGTTAGATAAAATTAATGCAACTTCAGTTACTAGCTTTCTACTGGTATTATTTTCTTTTGTTGTTCTTTTGCTTTTATGAGTTCTATTATTATTTTATTAAATAGCCAAAGGCAATTCATTATCATTGGTGTGATAATTTTCAATTATAATCTCCTTTTTGGTTTCAGCTTAAGAGGTATTGGCTAGATCAGAACTTTTTTGGATTGGTCATTAGGTTTGATATTAAAGTGGTTTGTTCATTTATTAATTAACAGAAAGTAGAATTTATTTACTTGTTCTGCTTTTCTAGCACTAATTTTAATGAGTGTTTTTTTTTTTTTGCTAATGGATTTATATTGATGTTATGTTGTAAAGAGACTATCAATTCAAACAATTAAAATAGTTGATTAAATTTTAGTCACATGCAGTAAAACATTATTCATTTTCTCCAACACATTATGATATTTTGTGTTCAATTATTTGAAAGAGCTCAGTATGATTATTCTTAAGCTTTCCAGTGTATGTGACATTATGGTACATTAACCAGTCCTCTACTAATATATGAAAAAATATCAGGGTCATATGATTATGCAGGCCAGTATGAGTCTTGTTTAGCTAATTTCTCAATTAGCATATAGATATTCAAAAGAGAATTACTTTCACAATAAATGGTCCATTAGTTCAAAAGACAATAATTGGCTTGTTTTCTACAGCCCATTAATATAGGATATGAATCTTCTATTGGGGGTACTGCATTACCAATAATAAAAAACATTCCACAATCAATGATACAAAACATAGTAGACAAATTCTTAATATTTCATTAATTTTTTTTAATATTCAGCAAGCACTTTTCTTTACATTTTATGTAAATGAAATATTATCTTGCTATAAAATACCCTATTCATAAAAATATTTCATCTTTTTATACATGTACTTTCTAGTTAAAAAAATAATAAATAGTGTGCTGCTGTGTTACTCAGTTTATTGGTCTGCTATAAATAATAATAAACAATGGAAATTGTGATGATAGTAGCATTTTTTATGCTTGATTTATTATATATATAAATGAAATAGAAAAGTTGATTTGTGATATTGAAAATATCTTTAAAAGGTTTGTAAATCTTTTCTCTAAAAAGTGCTGAAAATTATTTTTACATAACATATCTCTTAGCTTAATAGCTTGTTAAAAAAAGATTCATTATAAATTACAAACTCTTTCATTACTCATATCTAGTCAGCCATGATTTATTTATTTATAGATATAAATTTGTGTGAAGTTACAAATGAATGATTTATTTATGTGTATTCAAATACTTGCTTTAAAAGACACAGTAGAGATTGAGAAATAAAATTTCACATCAAAAAATCACATTACTGTTTGCCTAATTCATTTCATTATACTAGAACCCAATATATTACCCTATGCCCTTTCATTGATTGGCCATGTGATTATAAATGATTAGCAATGTTAGATTTAAGATTTTTTTAGATTGTGAAAATCTGCTGTAAAAGGAGGATAGATAATAAGACTAAAGAATGAAAATAGTGTGCAGATTTATTTGTTACTTCTCTGATAGTTAATTATTATAAATTTTAATCTTGAAAAAAAAAAGACTTACTAGCTTTTTAATGAATAAGAGAATAAAGTTTACCATACTATCTACAAAAACCAAATGGAAATGTGCCACAAATTAAGAATATATTTTAAGTCTTTTCATTATTAGGATTAAGAGTTGTGCAACTTATAAATAAAGAATATAATATAATATATCAGGTAATAAAAAAAATATTAGTAAGTTATATTTTTGACAAAAAAAGTATTAAAAATAATTATTGCCTCAATTACTGTACAATAATTAGCATTAAAAGCAAATTTTCTAATAAATAACAACATGTAAGCAAGCATTGGTGGTCGAGTGGTCAGCACAGTTGCCTTGCAAGCAGTTGTCCCGGATTTGTGGGATTTGCTTCCCAGCTGATGCTTTGACACATGAAAAAAAAGTCATATGATATTTTGTTGCTCAAATAATATCTTAATGGCTTTGGAAAAACAAATACTCTTAATTAATGGCAGCAATACTTTCACTACAGACAGAAATAAGGTAAATGGAGATTCAGAGGAAGATAAAATGATTTTGATCTTTTTTAAAGAAATATTTAGTACTATGATACCAAAAAGTTGTTAATATTCTAAAAATCAAAATATACTGGAGTGAAATTTAGTTCCAGTATTCATAATTTGTAATAAAGTGGTTGAACCAGAAGGAGCTTCTATCATATTTTTTAATATTTCAATTGAATGGTTTTGCAAAAATCATTTTCTGGCAAGTGACATGGAGGTCAAAGGCTCACTGAATGGCCAACTATGTTTATAGATGTAACTTCTACGATTTCTTTTTATGGATCACTTTAAATTAATTGGTTTACATTAACTAATAAAGAATCATATACACGGTTAAGCTGTCAAAATGGTTTTAAAATTTGTAATTTTTACCTTATATGTAAAGATATTAAAATTTTGAAAAAATCAAACTGTGTTATTACTTAGACCTCATGCTAATTGAATAATAAAGTATTGGTAAAGAAATAACAATGTCAAATATTTAATATTATTTATATAATCAATTATATAAATTTGTTACATTAACATAAAATTAGCATATTGAAACACACTTTATTGAGCTCATTTTAAAATAAAAATATTAGTTGATATATATAATAATGTAGCAATTTATATAACTGTATAGTTAGCTTATTTTTTAAATAAACCAACAATTATTGATTGCGCCTAATTTAGGTCTGAACTTTTTATGAGCCTGATTTTTAAATCAGTATAGTACTTGCACAAATTCAATTTATACATCATAGGAAAGAGCAGTTTGCCACTTTTAACTACTTGCATGTCAATTTTAGTGCATGTGTGAAGATTAGTTGCTTCTACAATATTAAATATATAAATTGTAATATAAATAATTAAAAATGAGAAGCTTTCTATTCCCTATGATATATAAACTGAATTTGTGCAAGTAACATGCCAATTTAAAAATTAGGTTTATAATAAGTTCAAACCCTAATTTAGACACAGTCAATAACTGTTGATTTATTTTTAAAATAAGCTCTAACCATAGATAAACCACCTACAGTTTTAAATCAATTATTAATGGGAGAAAGTATGTCAATTTTAGCGCTTGTGCAGAGCAGGTGATTTCACAGTATTACATATATATATATATTATAACGATCGAAATGAAAGTGAAGATCGAACCTAACTGCAAACTACGGGCATGATTTATTTTCAAAAGTATTAGTGGTTTATTAAACATCTGGCTATAACTTTACATTAGTACAAAAATGTACTTATTTCAGAAAAAACAACAAATGTTATTTGCATGATTCACTTTTAAAATTCTCAGGGCACTCGTGATTTATTAAAGATAGAAAATTTCATCATCAATTCCCCTTCTCAGGGTCAATCTCTGAGGTAAGGCCCCACGTTGGGCACCAGTTATAACAATCGAAATGAAAGTGAAGATCGAATCTAACCGCAAACTATGATATCTGCTCTACGGGGTGCCATCTAGGCATTTAAACCTAGAAAAATTTATAGAGTAGGCAGATACGCGCTGTTAAGATTCCACTTTATTTAAATATTCAGATCGTTAGCCCAAGTCACTAGCTCAGTGGAGACGCAGAGATAAAAATCTATATCTTAATTTATATCTTAAATATAAATAAATAAAAGCCACTGCCAGAAATTAACACATAAAAATATTTATTTACGCACATATAAAATAACATTTAAATTTTGAGGAATAAATTCAACATTTTAGATTTTTCTATTAATCTTTAGTTTTACATTTAAGTAAATTACAACCATGAGTTTAATATTTATTTAGTGAGTCAGGTATGAATAGACTACATAGATCTGCATTTGAAAAGAAAATATTCTTCCCTGATTTAACCTTAGGCAACAAATTTCGCAATCAAACCAGCGCCAATCCATCTGATACATTTATGTATTCAATGTAGCATGAAAATACGACAACACAAAATACTATACTGTCAGGAATGTACATCTGATCAGTAAGTAGAATTAGAGAAGACATTGTCTCTCCACCAACAGGAATGTTACATCTGTTGGCGAGTAGAACAATAAACATAAAACTCCATAGGAATGGACTGCGGTCCTTTGCCATCTTACAAACCCATCCATAGGCAAACAGAAGGTGTGTGGCGTATATATATAATCCTGCCCATAGCGGATCTCATACTACATCTACAATTACACAAATATATCCAATCCATTGAACCAATTCAACTATGAAATGAATAACCTAAGATTACCCTCCCTTAATATAACTTTACAAAACTATATAGCCATTCACACCCAACTTAAATTTAACATTTAAATATGTTTGCACAGATTATTTTTATACAATTTGTTTTATAATGTCGAGTATAGATCGGCTGCACAGATTCCATGATCAAAAACATTCCAAATTAAACACAACCGATCAAAATAC
Organism: Epiperipatus broadwayi; assembly: GCA_028023455.1. Lineage (NCBI taxonomy): Eukaryota > Metazoa > Onychophora > Udeonychophora > Euonychophora > Peripatidae > Epiperipatus > Epiperipatus broadwayi. Next base: position 6,216,092 of record JAQFVV010006235.1, read on the forward strand.
AAAGTCAATCGATAACGTCAATTGCTGAGGGAATACAGGAGACCCTTTGGTGTTCATCATAAGACACCACAGTGACATTGTTGACTTATATATTCTAATCGACTGTGAAAACCACAACATAATCAACCGCTAACGAATCTATGCAATGTCTATACCCAACTTAAATGTAATGCATTTAATAATTTCTACAATAAATATTACTACAAATAAAAATAATAAAATGGAAATGATTTTAGCAAAACTTAACTATATAAATTTAAACAATCAATTATTAATTTGAAAATCAAATAAAAGTTCATTTTAAAATTTAAATTAGCTGAATCTTTAAAAAAAAACAATGACGAAAGTTCTTAATTACTTTTTTTTGTTGTTGTTAATTTGTAAAGTTCATAGCTCACGGTAGAAGAGTCCAGGTTTCTGCTTTTAATTCCCACGATGCCTCCATTGGAAGATAATGTTCTGGAGATGGCAATAGCTGGTTCAAGGTATCACAGTCTTTTCATTTTTTTTATACAGAGAGTGTGGTATGTGCGTCCTACCACATCTCTCAAACACAACATGCTGGAACTGTCAGAAAAAACTGTATTTCCCTTTTTATATTATCCACACGGATTCAATCAACAAAACGTCACTAATCCATCACTTTCGTTAGGGTCCAAGCCAAGGCTTGGTGCTTCCATTGGTCAAGCTAATTTCTCTTTATTTTCTTATCTATCTTTCATCAGATCATTTTAATTATACAAGAGCCCAAGGCTAGCTTGCTTTTCAAACAATTTATAAACAATCATTTCCATTTACAGATTACAAGAATTAATTAATACCTGTTTTTATTTTTAAATCTTGTACTTTTTTTTATAAAAAAGTACGTTCAAATACTTATTTATTTGTTTTTAAAAAAAAAAAAAATTTTTAAAGTTTGGCATCTGTGCGAATGTATATACGTTTAACAAACATTTTAATTTTAGCGTTTAGTTTTTTACTTTTATTTGCGAACTTTTAAGTTTTTATTTTAAATTAATGTAACGACATATTTATATATCGTTACAATATATATATATAATAAGCACTTTCTGAGTATAAATTAAGATGAGCTTTGCATTATCATAATTTACAATTTGGGACAATGACAATTTTAAATATAAATGTAAGGAATAAATTGATTGAAAATCGAAGAGGTACCAGAACATAACTACATTTAACTGATTATAGTGGCACAAATAATGATAATGATCACCACCTACATACTACTAATAATATTGATTTCTACAATCAGAATACAACCATAGATGAAGATATACTATCTGTATAGTTACATTCCTGCATATGAATAACAAATATTTACATGGCATGTGATTATTTTGCACTATATAGGCATGAAATTATTAGTCAGATAATACTTTATTTAGTTCATCAGTTATTCACTGAGATTATTAAAAGAAAAATTCACCAATCTTTGATTAAACTAAAAATTACTATAACCATTGAATTCCTAAATACTATACATTAATTTTTATACACATATGACTAGAGCTAGATTTAATAAGCTCTGAAGATTCAGTCAGTATACATTGTATAGATAAATGAACAATAACCAAAAATCAACATATATTAATGCATAAAATGTAATTATTTAAAGAAAGGTAAAATAATTACATAATTTTAGATTAAACACTATTTGTGATAATAAAAACAAATTATTAAGAGTTTATAATTGTCTCGCTCTCGTTTCTGCTTTTTTTTTGTTTAAAAATTGACTGCAAAATATTATTTTTTAACTCGGTAGCTGCATGAATTCTTTTATTTACACACACACATAAATATATGCATACTAAACTAAATTTTAAAAATAATATTTAATAAAATAAACTATTTTTTAATTTAAGTTACTGAGTCCATCGATATGTGCTAATATTTAACTGCACACAAATACTCTCTTTTCTTCCAATGGTAAGCTTGTGGTTAAGACCTGTAGAGGTCCCTACGTTCGCATTTTCAACAGCACATGCTTTAGGTTTATTGCCTTAGTAAATATTACTTACGTAATCAATGTGCATTAAATAAATTTATAAGTACTCTTCATACAAAGATTTGTATAAAAAATATATATTAAAATTTCAACATAATTACTGGAAATTAAATATTCTATTTAGAAATTAGAATACCAGATTTAAATGATCCATTTTACTGTAAATATTGTTGAGCCATACTTACCTAAATAACTTTAAAATGTCCTTTTTACAAAATCCAAAGTGATGAGTAATATTTCTGTAATATAATTTTCACTCCACCATTCTTATATAAGGTATGGACTCATTTCTGTCTGCTTTTAACACCTTGTGGAAGATTATAATCTTAATCATATGACCAAAAGCATGTGGAAAAAATACATTTATGATTACAACCCTCCACAATGTGTTAAAAGTGGATAGAAACCAGTCCCTATCTTGTGTGAGAGTGATGTAGTGAAAATTACCCTACAGAAATATTATTCAGTAAGTGGATAATTTCTAGTCTAATGAACAATTAATAAAAATTAATACCATGGAAGTGTGGTTTATTTCTAATATTATACATTTTCTTAGTTTTCAGTTTAAATTTTCACTTAATTATAGGCTGGCATGAATTTAGTAATTTGCCAGCCAAGTAATTGATAAAGTCATGAAGCTTTAATACCTATTGCTGTATCCCCAACTAAGACTGGGTGACCAGTGAACAAATATGCATATAAGAATAATCTGAATAGCAAATAGTCTGCAATAACAATATCTCAATAGTTCACCAATGTTCAATTCCTTTGATTTACTTTCAGCCAAGCTGCTACAAAAATTGTTTCCAATGGGCTCGGCTTATGCACACTTTGGCCCCAGTTAAGTTTAACTGCACACGAACACCTTGTAGTATAGCACTGCAACTGAGTATAAGCTCTTTTTAGCTTTTGCCTCTGCAACAGTCTACCTGTAACTCCACTTAAAAACCATTGGAAACTCAACTCTTCATTTAGCTGCTATCCAGATGGTTTCCTCAGACTATGGTCTCCCAATCTTTGTGGGCCTATTCAGCTATTGCCCATGAACACATTTCCACTGTGCACTGCACATTAACTGAAGCATTGACACAAAATCACTGCTACATCAGAATTGAACTGGAAAATCAACTGGAGATGCACTTGAATGATCCATGTACTTGTTAAATACTCTTTTTATAGCTTTCTGAGTACTCCTACAATTAATTACCTTCTCCATATAAGGTAAGGTATTTAGTCCATGGCTAATTAAATTGTGTCTTTGGAATTCCTTACCATATAAAACAGATTTTATGGATCACATTAATTCTTTGATTAAACTTTTATCAGTTATCAGTTGTGATCTAAAAAAAATCTTTCTAATAAATTCTAGTTTTTCTGGAGTGCACAAACTTGTATAATATTTTTATAAAAATACAACACCTCTTTCATTGCAGGAAAATGTGCAAAAATGATAGGATAGATATTTTTCCAGTGTATAAGCAGCTGGTCCAGATTCTTTGATTCCTCTAGTATTATATAGTTTAGTATGATGTCTCACTCAGAGTGGCTTAAGCTTAAATGTCTATTAATATTAACTTTAATTGTGACTGTAAATAAAATAAATGATTAAATAATTTAATTTGTTTTGTCTCCTACAGTTTCTTTAAAAACCTTTAAATCTGTAACAAAAGTATTTTTCATAAATATTTTCTGCATTATCATAGTGTTTTTCAATCTGAGTAATTTATTTGTTCTATAATCTCCCCTTTATCTTTTATAATATGTATATTTTTTTCATTTTAATTAAAGTGATTAGGTTCTGAAAATAATATATACATATTTAAAAAAATATTTAAAAACAATTTTCTTTCTTTCTCAAGTTAAAATTATTTATATATTTTTTAAAAATATATAATTTAAAGTTCAAGTAGCAGTAAATATAATTTTATTTTATTGATCGGGCCAAAATATTAATCAGAATTCTTTTAACTATTTCCGTTTTTTAGCACATGTTAGTTAGTTGAGATGTTAAACAACAGATAAAAAAAACAACTATTCAGAAAAATATGTAAATTTTAGTACAAAAATATACGGTTAGTTAACAAATGTTCAAATACAGTTGATATGCTTCAATGCTGAGATAGTCGGTGAGTTGGACTCGCAGAATGATTAGTCTGTAGTGAGTCTGGTAAAAACTTTAACATGTAGTTAGTTGTCTCGAGTTGGTCTAGTTCAGATGAAGAGTTTCAGTCATAGTTGGACTTGCTCACTGTGTGGACATCTCAATAATGATAGATAAATATTGTGATGGCAGAAGGTTTTATGGAGAGCACGTTCTGTTGTTCAGGTTAACAAAGATTTTGCTCTAAGGATGATTATTTAAAGGCAACTCCTACCTTACTGGAAACACATGGATTCAGTGCTGAATGAAGGTTTTTAATCCCATTGGATAGAACTGGGTGACAGTCAGGTAAGGAATCTGGAATAGCATGGGGAGATATAACAATATAAATAAGTAAATAATAATTATGGTAAGGCAAAATAAACATAAAATAAATTTCTTAATCTGTCTGTTTAGGCATATGAATAGTGATCATGCAATATTTATCTATACAAAAATACAAATGTGTGTATTTATATACACACGAGTCTATACATCCATTTATTGACCTTTAAAACAGTTCAACTTTTAAATAATTTCATGACGTAAAATAAATTCTTTATATAATTAAAAAAATAATAACTAAAATAATTACATAATTTAAAATCAATGCACAGAAATGGATTATTACTTATTAATGTATCAAGCTATACAGAAACCGTTTTCATTATGTACCAATTATAAACAGTAAAATATTTAAAATGCAAATGTTCAAAAAATGTTGCAAATTTTTTATGTGATGTGATGCACTATGGCTTCTCCTTTCTCGGAGTCAGGAATCTCTCAGCTACTATGCCCAAAGAAACCTGTTTACACCATTACCTTCCCTTTCTATTCCCCACCCTAAGTTTTTCCCATATTCTTTTCTATCCTGCTCCATTCCATTTCCACAATATTATCTTTGTCAACTCTATGGCCTTTATATCTAAATTCCCCTTATCTTTTCCCAAACCCAGCATAAAAACCAAGAGCCAGTTTTCTATATAATCACTTTGTTTATATTTATTCTCACACAACCTCATTATTTGTACCCTTTCTGCTTGTAGGCATTTACATTCAATTAACAAATTCCTAATATTTTCTGTGCCTTCCTTACATAACTTGCAGACTAAATCACTCATATTTTTCCACATATGTGTATATTCCCTTATTGCTAACAATTCTATTTGAGCCTTAAACAGTAAACTACTTTTTTTGCTATTATCATAAATTAATTCACATCCAATATTCCGTTTACTTCTGTATATATTTAAACTTGTTTTACTTCCATACTAGTTCTCCACCTCTCTAACTCTCTATTCTTTATTAATGCATCTATTCTTCTATCTCATTCCTTACTACTATAGGACTCAATGATTCTTCCTAACACAATCATCCCATCTTTTTAAAAAAATACACACACACCCCTTCTCTACACAACTCCTCCCCACACCACCATTCTCCCCCTCCCCTTTTTTGTCTCTTCCCTTTTCCTAAAACCAAATTAAATTCTTTTTTTGTTTTTTTTTTTATTATCATAAATTCTAACCAACAAAATCATTTTCTTTCTTTTTTCCTCCTCCTAACACAACCACACCCCCCCCCCCTTTCTTTTCTTTTTCCCTCTTTGCTGTTCACACCTCAGCATCATATTTTACTTTTATAAGTAACTCCCTCATGTAACATATTACAAAACTAAATTTAAAATGAACGTAGAAATTAATTTATTTATATTAATTAAAATGAATTAAATTCATTTCTATGATCGTTTAGAATTGGTTTTAATTTTTTAATGCGCATTATTTCAGGGTGCTTTCTTCATAAAGCAACCTGGTTGCAAATGCTTTTCGAGTGCCTGAACAAAATTTCAAATAGAAAGATTTAGATTTAAGTAGTGATACTTATATATATAAACTTATATTTTTTATACAAAAAACTGCAACAATCAGGTCATAAATATTTTTATTATATATATGGTTTATATACTTTTGTAAATAATTCAAATTTAAACTACAAAAAGTACTGTGATTTAAAAAAAAACATTTTAAGGATGTGACTAAGGCATTTTCAATGGTAATGTTAAAAAAAAATCTCAATTTTTTGCAGTTCTTCTTTCTATAGAATTGATCGACACTTACGCATCGAAGTATAGCGATAAATTTTAGCAATTGAAAATGTCATGGTCAATGTGAAAAAAAAATCTTATTACACTTAATGCATTCAAAAAAAGGTTATTGTAATTGTTATCTAATATAGATTGGAATAGATCCAGATATAATTTACACTTTATTTAAAATACTTCTTTTTAATTAATAATATTTCTTAAATAAGATTTTCATTACCTCGCTTCCACAAAATGTTATAAAATATCGTGATATTTTTCTACTTTTTGTTTTTTAATACTTTTTATATGTATAATTAATTTAAAATAAATTTAGATATGGTTTCTAATCTTTATTCCGAATTTTTAAAGCAGGTATGCTATTTGCAATTATGATTGGACTGTGGTGGGAGGAAATATATGTTTTTAATGCAGTCCTATCGTGAAAAACTTTTATGTTAATTTATTTACAGCAGAACATTATACTTTTATACCAGTAGCAACCCGTGAAAGTTTTAAGCAGGGATGCTTTATTAAAGCATCACTACCAAAAAAGTAAACAAGTAAAACGAAAAGGCTCATTTCTGATCTCTCAATCACCCAATCATTATATTTTTCCTTAGCAATCATCGTTAAAAGAGCTAATATATTTTTTATTTTACCCTGTTGTTTGACAAATAATAACATTTAGAGTAGATCAACTTTTACTTTTTATTTCAGTTTTTTCATGTAACAATTGGGAACATACATTTATATATATGTTCAACACGAATACCTATTGTGATGAATATTTAAAACAATATTTCTTTTATTATTTTGTTATATTTTTCTGTAGTAAATATGTATATACTAATTTGTAAATGTTAATTATAAGACTAAAACAGAATATTTTATTGCTCATCCTAAATCAAAACAATAAAAAATTATTTGCTCTGAAGAGAAATCAGAAAAGATAAATATATCACGCTCAAATAATTATTGGCACTGCAGTAATGAGCAGCTCCAATTGCCATGCTGCTAAAACTAACCGAATTGCAGCAGAACCTGCTGAAATTCACCAAATAAGATGTTTCTAGGATTGCTATAACTAGCAGCATCTTTGAATAGAATGTCAAGTATTGCTTAAAATAATTCTTTTTAAAAACAATTTAATTAGCCGTATTTACATAATAATTATGTAAAATATTCTATGATTATTATATTATTATTATTTTCAAACACAAATTTAATATTTTTTTTTCTGGGGAATCTGCAACACCACAGTGCTTAAGGACCAGCTGCCACTGATTTGCACATTAGCTGTATTATTTAAAATAAATATTAAAAAATGTACCTAAATTCATCCATAGGATCATTTGCCACATCATTTTATATCAATTCAGAATATATATATATAAAATTAAGAGCGTGCTAATAGCTCTAAACAAAAAAAAAAAAAAAGCTTGTTTAGAGCTATTAGCACGCTCTTAATTTTACATATTTGTAAGTGCAAGCTATATATAAGTCACGTGACATCTGACTTGTTATTATATATATATATAATTCATCTTTCAGGGAAAATATCAAAAATATTTTTATTTATTTTAGAATTGTTCAAATTGCAGACTTACATTTAATATTTCATTTTTAATATTATTTATTAGAATGATTAAAATACAACTGTTTTCAATAATTTAACAGTATTTATTTTATACAGTACTTTAATCTTTAGATATAAGTGCATTATCATTCTTTATATTGTGTATATAGTGAATTAATGAAATGACCTGGTTAATTAATAAATATTTATTTTACTCTTATGCATATCTAAATTACAGTTTTATTATGCATTAAAATAAAAGTGTAATTCACATTATTAATGCATCATAATATACTGTAGGTATGTCAGAGGTTAACTACACAAATATTAATGCTACAGTAGGTGATTATGATTGGTTTAGATAAAATGCAGACTAATGATTTATACAAATGGATCACAATTGGACTGAATATGGAGGCTATATTTTTTAGTAATAAATACCATTGAGATACCATTCTATATTTTATCTTGCAATTGAATTATTTGCTTCTAATAGGAGGCTCATTTCTTTACTCGATTAAACAAGCCTAGAATTTATTGGATCTGCCTCTGATGTGTGAACCTGAAACTGACACACTTGTAGAAGCTGTGGATAATTCCATTCTGCATTGGATGTATATTAAGTGTTTAGATACTTAGATGACTGCTTCACTATAACTTATATCAATAAACTCTTGTAGACCCATATAATTTTTTGACTTTCTTATAGACACTTTTAACTGAATTGGTTTCCTAATGAGTATCACATAATGGTTTAAAGGTTGTTACATTTACATGTTTTTTCATATTTTCATATCTTTATAGAAGCAGAAAATAAATAAATACAAATGTTATATCATTCCAAATTTTTTTTTAAGATACATTCTGTTGAGAATCATTTCATAAATTAGCAAATTAATTACTAGAATGTGATAAAAATACTGTATATAAATTGTGTGATGATTTAAATTAATTATTCTGGATTGCACATTTTTTATTTGACTTTCATTTTACTTCTGTTATACCTTGCCTTCTACAATTCAAAGTATCTAAATTAAGTTCACCCTCCCCCCCCCACCCAATCAAAATATTGTTAACACATTATATGTTTTAAAAAGAGCATAACTACTACAAAACCAACTCTATACAATAATATTAAATATGCTTTATTTATTCATAATTTAAAAATAGCTACTGATCTAATCAACTACCTAGATTCTATTTTATCTTTAATTAAATCTTTAGATACTGTTTTGATGTCATGAAAAAATACTGATATGAGTAATCGATCAATTTAAGATTCTTTTGATTTGGAAAAAAAATTTGTCATAATGCATACTACTATGCAATTTATAAATTCAATGTGTAATCTAAAATCTCTTATCATTTGTCATTACAGGACTTTTTTTAATTTTTAGCATTATTTGTCTTTTAAATTTCTTATTTGGGTTTGAAAAAATGGGAGAAGAGTTAGGATGAGAGGGGATGGGGCAATATTCTCAATTGTAAGTTTTCAAGATTTATTTTGACTTTTCAGAATATATAGAATTTCAAACAATCTCTTTTTAGTTGTAATAAATAGATTTCTTTGGAATTTTTATTCTTATCTTTAAAATTTTTAAATTTCTTTCTTATTTGGTTTTTAAAAAGTGAGGGGGGACTGGGGGGGGGGAATACAGTCAATTGTAAGCATTGTTGACTTTTGGGAAAAAAATAATTGTCAGCTCTACTTAATACAAATTACAAATAAAACAACAATCCAAATAATGGTCTAATTGTCTTTGAAATGACAACAAATTAAAATTAGATTAAAATAAAACATTTATTTCTTTGGATTCCTATCATCCAATGGTAGTTTTCTTTTCACTTTATAAAACTAAAAAAGGTCATCATTACTTCATATGAACTGAATAATTTGGCCACCTTGAAATGAATGGACTCAAGATCTAAATGAAGAACTTAAGATTTCTTTTTACTTTTTTTAAAAAAATCTGAAAAAATAAAATATAATAATTTAAACGAACAACTCCAAGTATGTTTACCTTTCTTTTTCAAATAAAAACATTTTATCAATATCAATGAAGAACAAAAGTTTTTTAAAAAAAATAATTTCTAAAAAGAAAAAAAGTATTCTTGTAACACTTGGTAAAATGTCTCATTTTAACAAACTATTATAAACAATCCTTAAATCTGCAGAAGTACTTTCAGTTAATTTCTTAAACGTGCCTCAACTGCCATTAAATTAAAAAAAAAACAAAGCAGAAGCAAATGTCATAAATTTAAATCCTGTGAATCTCATATTTTAATGTTAGCAGCTTGTCTATTTATTAAATGCATTTTATTCCTATTTATAAAAATTGCCTCCTTAATTTTTCTTTTATTATGGTTTTTCTCTTCATGAAGAATTTTAACATTTTCAAAATCAAATTTAAATGTATATTTACATGTTTTTTCATATCAAAGAAAACTGAATGAGACATTAATCACCATTATTCTTACTTTTTACATACTTACATAACAATTCATGCTCCTTCAATCTCTTCTCAATACTGCAACTAGATTCATCTATATATGATAGCATTAAATCACAAAAAATTTGATATATGACATTACTTTTCTGCTTGACAGGTATAATATTCTTATTATTATTGACTAATTTATTAATATTGTTTGGAACTTCGAATGAAACATTAAACACATTCTTATATATATCCTTAAAAAATTTTACTTGTGGATTTGAAATCAATGGATGAGCTTTATCTATGGAGATTTTAGCCATCTATTTCAAGCAAGCAAAATGATCACAGAACTCCAAATAGCAAGAACTTTCATTCAATCAATTTTAGAATCATCTACCCAACTTCTAGGATGGATTATCTTATGTGAAAATGTTATGGAATTTTTCATCATCTTCCAGACCAAAAATTCTCACTAGGACCCTCGCCATTGTAATACTGTAAGCTTACAGATCATCAGCCTTAAACATGTGAACGTTTGCTCTCAAATAAGGTATTTTTGACTCTCTCTCTATATATTAAGTGAACATATAATAATAAATTAAGAAATATGTGCTTTGTTCCAACTTAAAGAAAGAATTATAAAAATAGATTAAATTGTTTTATAAATACAACTCTGTCGCATAGTTGTGCTCTTTTGTGAATGGGAATACTGATATTATATATATGTACAGAATGACTGGGCCATATGATTCAGTTATTAGTATATATGTGTATTAATAAATATTAGAATTTTAAGCTATAACTTGTATATTTATTTGAATTACGAGATTCTTATAATTTCAGGATTATTATTTATAAAAGCTTACTGATATTCATTACCGTATATCTCTAAAAGAAATAAAATAATGATTCATAGAGCAGATAGAAAAATTATAAAGATATATAAATGATGTTTCTTTGTAAGATAACCTTGGCTTCATTCTCCCAATAGACATTGTCTTCCAGAGCTTGAGACTAAACTAGTCTGGATAAGGTACCCAAAAAAGGTCCACTAGAACCTTTTCTTTTGTTTTCAAGAGATATAATTCTGGTGCTTGAGATAGGACTTGGTCCATGTTCACAAATATACAGGTAATAACCTGTTCTCACTCAAATTCTTAGAATAGGATCATAGGTAGACTGTTAAATATATATATATAAACATTACAAGCATAAAGCTAAACTAGTCAATATAAAATCAAAACTACCCCAAATCTAAAATTAAACCAGACCAGAATAAAAATAATATTAAAACACAACCTAAGGTTTCACTGCTACAAGCAGACTTCTCAAGTGTAAAGAAATAATAAAAAAAAAAAAAAACACACATTATATATACTATTAAAAACTACCCACAAATCCATTCACTTCCCATCCACCCTTAATATTAAAAGAACTCTTAAATAAGTTAATTGCTTCAGAATCATAAATTTTCAATAATAAAGACTCTTTAATTCTTCTTTTGATTTCATTTCTCTCAAAGAAGACAACCTTAGCTTCATCAAAATCAATAGTGTGGCCTGTATCTTTTTCATGGACATACAAAGCAGAACTAAGATATCTATTTTTAACTCTACTTTTATGAACCTTTACTCTTTCATTTAAACTCAAACTACTCTGACCTATGTAAACCTTCTTACAAAATAAACAAGGAATAAAATATACCACACCAGGAATAGTCTTTCTATCAAAAACTTCCTTTGTATTATTCAATAAATTATTCAATGTAACACCCCTTTTCCAAGCAATTTTCTTATTTCCAAACAATTTACTATTTCTACACACAATTTTATAAGAAGACAATTTAAATGGCAAAGAAATAAAATCATATTTTTCTTTAACCTTTACATCCTTACAAATATTACTATTAAATAAAATACTTTTAACAAATTTATCAGAGTATCCAACACTTAAATAATCTTTATAAAATTGATATTTCTGAAACAAAGCTACCCCACTAGAATTATTTAATTTAATATTCCTATGACAATAATTCCTTAAAGCAGCTACTTTATGAGATACAGACTGATAGCTATCAGGTTTAATTATAGATCTTAATTCTTTACTTTTAACTAAATGACTGCACAATAAACAATTAGTTTCTATATTTCTAATCACCAAAAGATCTAAAAATTTTAACTTACCAAAATCTAACCCCCCTCCTTCTAACACAAATTTTATAGAAGGATCAAAACAATTAAACTCATTTACAAATTCCTTCAATTTACCATTCTCAACAACAAATAAACAATCATCAACATATCTGACAAATAATTTTACATATAAACAATTCTTTTTAATAATAATTTCCTCTTCCATAAAACTAATATATATTATTTCTCCTTTAGTATGTTCAGTTTATATTAGTTTTATGGAAGAGGAAATTATTATTAAAAAGAATTGTTTATATGTAAAATTATTTGTCAGATATGTTGATGATTGTTTATTTGTTGTTGAGAATGGTAAATTGAAGGAATTTGTAAATGAGTTTAATTGTTTTGATCCTTCTATAAAATTTGTGTTAGAAGGAGGGGGGTTAGATTTTGGTAAGTTAAAATTTTTAGATCTTTTGGTGATTAGAAATATAGAAACTAATTGTTTATTGTGCAGTCATTTAGTTAAAAGTAAAGAATTAAGATCTATAATTAAACCTGATAGCTATCAGTCTGTATCTCATAAAGTAGCTGCTTTAAGGAATTATTGTCATAGGAATATTAAATTAAATAATTCTAGTGGGGTAGCTTTGTTTCAGAAATATCAATTTTATAAAGATTATTTAAGTGTTGGATACTCTGATAAATTTGTTAAAAGTATTTTATTTAATAGTAATATTTGTAAGGATGTAAAGGTTAAAGAAAAATATGATTTTATTTCTTTGCCATTTAAATTGTCTTCTTATAAAATTGTGTGTAGAAATAGTAAATTGTTTGGAAATAAGAAAATTGCTTGGAAAAGGGGTGTTACATTGAATAATTTATTGAATAATACAAAGGAAGTTTTTGATAGAAAGACTATTCCTGGTGTGGTATATTTTATTCCTTGTTTATTTTGTAAGAAGGTTTACATAGGTCAGAGTAGTTTGAGTTTAAATGAAAGAGTAAAGGTTCATAAAAGTAGAGTTAAAAATAGATATCTTAGTTCTGCTTTGTATGTCCATGAAAAAGATACAGGCCACACTATTGATTTTGATGAAGCTAAGGTTGTCTTCTTTGAGAGAAATGAAATCAAAAGAAGAATTAAAGAGTCTTTATTATTGAAAATTTATGATTCTGAAGCAATTAACTTATTTAAGAGTTCTTTTAATATTAAGGGTGGATGGGAAGTGAATGGATTTGTGGGTAGTTTTTAATAGTATATATAATGTGTGTTTTTTTTTTTTTATTATTATTTCTTTACACTTGAGAAGTCTGCTTGTAGCAGTGAAACCTTAGGTTGTGTTTTAATATTATTTTTATTCTGGTCTGGTTTAATTTTAGATTTGGGGTAGTTTTGATTATATATATATTGCTGAGAACATAGCTTCAGGAATAGTTTATTTTAATAATACTCTTAGGAAAAACAGAAAAAGATTGACTTTCAATTCTTCATGAAGGGCAAAGTGGTCAGAGAAAGAGACAGTGATTAGAGAAGGTTGAATAATAAAATGGAGGTCAAGTCAGTAAATGATATTAATTAGAGAGGAATGTTTTTGGTATAGAAAGAAATAGAGTTTGTGAAGTCTTTTGCACTCATAAGTGAACTATTAATAGAATACAGGAATCTGGAAACAAAGTCTGCATAAGACATATTAAAATCTCCTATTATAATTATTGGATGAAGGTTTGTACTTAGATTAAGGTTTATTTGATTAGTTAATTACATTATTAATTTTGATTAATTGTATTGGTAGATTGTAATTACAACAATGATACAAGTGGTATGTATAAGGGTAATTATACTCATATGTTGGTCAATATAAATAAATTTTGAAAGATAGAAATGGGTACTTATGATGAATTAAAAGCCCACCCCACCTGCAGAGATGTTTAACTGAGATAATTTTTAAAAACCTAATTTTTTTAGGTATTTTAAAGAAGTTATTTTAGTATTTTCTCTGTGTTTAGCTTCTATAAACAATAAGATGTATGATGTAAACTGTATGATCCAATTGTTAAATGTAAATAATCTCCAAGGAAAATTGATTCCCTTATCATTAATCACTATAATTTTAATATGCATTAAGTGTTGTAGGGAGAGAAAGTAAAAGATTTAGAATTAGCCAGAAAAATAGTATTTGTTAGTTGTGCTAAGGAGATGAAAGGATATAATATGAGATATTTGAAATTATGTAATAAAAAATGAAGTATTATATATATATTTTAATTCTAACAAATACTACTGTTTAAATTTCTAGCCTTATATAAGTTGTTTGTAGTTTGACTTCAGAAGATACAAGAGTGGTGGTGTATTTCACAGACTGTTGATTGAAAGAATGGGATTTGCTGACATTCTTGTGACTTTTTTTGCATAATTTTATTAGATGATAGCAAATTATAAATATTTCTGGGAATAACTGACTAAAGGTTGACTTGAATTTAAGATTGAACTATTTATTTGCTAGGTTCATTCATGGTGATGAAATCATTTTTCCACTTGTGATTTAGAGAATTGTAAATGTTTTTTTTACTCCTAGGAACTCACTTATGTGCAGCCACTCTTTCTAAGCAAATCTGTTGTTCAGTATTAAAATAGCAGAGTCAGTGAAGCTATACTGTATGATGAGTGAGAGAAAATAGTTTTGTAACTAATAGTAGTAGTTTGGAGTTTTGTATTTTGCTTTGGTACACATTTTTTTATTTTGACAATTTTGATTTCACCCTCTCCATCAATAGATGATAGTGATTTGGCATCATTGTTGTCTGTGAAATCATCCTTTTTTGCATCAGGTGTGGTATCCTTTGTTCACAATTTTCCTTATTGGTTAAATTATTAAGCAGTATAATTGTTTTAGTAGAAAGTTCTGCATTCATAAGTAGTTAGGTATTTAAATCATATTGAATTATTGGAGATTACCAAATGATTACAGATGCTACAAGCTATACTTGTTGCTTTGAACTAATAAGAAAAGACATTAAGGTTTTGGAACATTGGTGAGATGATATATTTTAGCTCACCTTGGTTGCAAAGGTGATCAGGGCAGCACTTAATGATATGATCCCTGGATTTGCAATAAAAACACTAAGGTTATGTTTGTTTGAAGGTGATAATAAGAGGAGACAAATTGGTTGAATGCAATGTGGGTTTATCAAATGACTGTAATTTTTTAATACAATGTTGAATACTTCTTTGATTGTTAAAACAGATACAGCTCTTTTTTTCAAAAGATATCTAAATTAGAAGACATTATTTATATCAACTTATATAATTAATATTTTGCAAACTAAGGTTCTTGTATTTATAATGGTGGGATAAAGAGACCAGACTCCATGTAGCAGCAAATGTAATAGCAGGTACAAGAATCTGGTCTCTTGTTTTAATTTTGGATTTGTTTAGCAAAATAGATTTTAGACTTTATGATGTCAGATAAAGGTTATGATAGAAGTTATTTTATATCCAACTTCTGGCTGATAAGGAAGATAAGATCATGTTTTAGTTTAGGGTTGTGGACAATTGCATTTGTTTATCAGAAGCTTCATGATGTTTTGCTTAAAAGGTGAAACATTATCTTTATGGGAATAGTGATAAGGCCTCAGTTTTTGAAAAAGATATATTTTTTTATATCCTTATTGCTATTTCTCAGAAGTATATATGTTGGGTTGTAAAGTCAATGTTAATAATTCTCTTAAATTCTTGTGCAATATGCAAATAAAGCAGATGAGCAAACTGTAGTAGACTATTCTGTAAAATGTTAAAATTGTTATAATTAAACATTTGAATTTTCTACTAGAACTTTGTTACATAAGCTAAAAAATTTTCTGCATTAAATTTTTTTTTTCATATGTCATAGAATCAGCCAGGAGGCAAACCTACAACTGTCTGCAACCAACTACTTGCTTGCAAAGTGGCTGCGATGACCTCTCAGCTAACAATGCTTAAGACCATTTTTTCAATCACTTATAAGTTAGAGCATTAAAAGTAACATCAATTGCCATTTTATTTTAAAAACTCTTTTCAGTATAGTTAAAAAATGAAGCTTTTTCATGCTTTTTTTTTTAAAGTTTCTATATGAGAAATATTGGTAAATAATTTTGACAGCCGTATATTTTTTTGTCTTTAGATCCTAAATTTATTAAAATAATCGAAAGTATGCTATCTATTCCTAGACCATTTTTGTTCACTAATGCATATATAATATATTTAATGTTTTCATGATTATATGATATAAATAAAATAATTTTTAGGTTAAACTGTGTCTTAGTTTTGATTAATTCTCAACGTTTCGACAACATAGCATCAGCATTGTCAAGGCTAACTTTTCAAAGAAAAATATGAGATTGAATGTGAAATAAAGAATGAGATTGAACATGAAATAGTTGAGTATTCAGAATAGGTAAATTAACAAAATGTTTATTTTCTTCAGTTTCACCATTAATTGATTTCAAGTTTATATTAGAAGAAAGAGATGAAATAAGTGGCCTCCATAAGGCTGGAATACATTGTGCTTTATCGGTTCTTTTTAAACGAGTTGATCTTTTTAATATCTCAATTGATCTTCTCATGGTTCTCCAATCACACTTATCCAAATTAGCAAGTATTTAAGCATTATCAAAATCAAATTTGTGACCAATTTCTAAAAAATGTGAAGTAAAAACTGACGTCCTTGACTTCTAATTAAAGGCATTTTTATGTTCATTAATTCTGACATCAATCTATTAGACTTATCTACATAGCTTTTCAAGCACTGAAAACATGGAATTTCATAACCGCAATGGTATTCTGAAAGTACTATGTCTAGGTTTAATGAAAAAGTTACCAATTTTTTTTTATTAGTGGAAAAAGTTAGTCTTTACGTTAAAATCAGATAGTCTTCTACTGATATTATCAATGACTCCTTTAATATAAGGTGAAACCATTCTATAACTATCTGAATTATCAATTTTATCCTCTTTCTCATTTTTTAGTGTCAATGCTATGTAATGCTTTATATATGATGTTTTTATTGTAACCATTAGAAAGTACGATATTTTTTGTTAATTCTGTTTCTTGAGTAAGATGATATTTATCTGGAAAATTACAAGCCCTAGTCAGAAAATATATGTGCAGGATGATAATGAGAATTAAAATTAAGATATATGTTTGTGTAGGTGGATTTTCTATAAGCAGATATTGATAAGCAGCCATCTCATTTTCTTGCAGTCAAAACATCTAAAAAATAAAGTGATTTGTTATTTTCTACTTCCATAGTAAACTTAATATTAGGATGTCAATCATTAAGAAAAATAAAAAGAGTTCAAAGTATCAATATCATGACACCATATAATTAATGTATCATCCACATATTTGAGTCAAATAGAAGGTTTCTTAACAGCTGCATTTAATATTTGACTTTCAAAATTATTCATGAAGAGATCAGCATATTATGGGTGACAGTGAAGATCTGATAGAAAGTCCTTTAATTTGTTTATGCTTTGAATAAAAAGTATATTTTCAAGGCAATGTTTTGCTAATGGAATAATAAAATCAATCAAATTATTGTATTGAGCTATTATAGATAAAGCATTTGCCTGATTTTATTATTCGATTAGCAAAACGTTGCTTTAAAAATACACTTTTTATTCATGATTCTCAAAACTATAAACAAATAAAGGACTTTCTATGGGATTTCCACCATCGGGTAATTGCTGATCTCTTCATAAATAATTTTGAAACTCAAGTATTAAGTGCAGCTACTAAGAAATCTTCTATTTAACTCAGATATGTGGATAATCCATTTGTTATATGGACTTATGATATTGATGCTTTGAACTCTTTTCTTGGTTTTCTTAATGATTGGCATCCTAGTATTATGTTTACCATGAAAGTTGAAAATAACAAATCATTTTCTTTTCTAGATGTTTTGACTACAAAAAATGTGATAACTATTTATCAATATTAGTTTACAAAAAAATCACTCATATAAACAGGTATCTTAATTTTAATTCTCACCATCATCCTGCCACATATTTTCTGTAGCAAAAAGTCTTTTGACTAGAGCTTGTAATTTGTCATATAAATATCATCTTACTCAAAAAACAGAACTAACAAAAAATATTGTACTTTCTAATGTTTACAATAAAACATCACATATAAGGCATTACAGAACATTGATACTAAAAAGAAGAGGATAAAATTGATATTCATATAGTTACACAGCGATTTTACCTTATATTAAAGGAGTCACTGATAATATCAGTAGAAGACTATCTAATTTTAACATAAAGTGTACTTTTTCCACTAGCAAAAAAAAAAATGGTGATTTTTTTCCCTTAAATCTAAAGACATAGTACTTTTGAAATATCAGAGGGATTATGGAAATTCATATTTATAGTGCCAAAAAGCTATGTAAGTCAGTTTAATAGATTAATGTCAGAATTAATAAACTTAAATATGACTTTAATTAGAAGTTACATTCTTCAGCTTTTATTTCACATTTTTTTAGAAATTGGTCACAAACCTAATTTTGGTAATGCAAAAATAATTGATAGTTTGGCAAACCATGAGAGTCAATTGAATTATTAAAAAGACCAACTGGTTTAAATAAAGCCGATGAAGCAAAATATATTCTAACCTTATCGAGACCACTTATTTTATCTCTTTTTTCTAATATAAACTTGAAATTCATTAATATTGAAACAGAAGCAAATAAACATTTTGTTAATCCACATATTCTGAATGATCAACTACTTCATGCTCAATCTTATCTTTATCTCACACTCAATCTCATTACTATTTCAGATCTAATGATTTTTTTTTTGATAAGTTAACCATGCAATGGCAGATGCTATTTAGTTGAACCATTGGGAATTAATCAAAACTAACACAAAATTTTTATTTATATATATATATTTAAACTTGAGAAAAAACTTCTATTTTAAAGATTTTTTTCTGTTACTTTTAACCTTAAAAGGTGGTATATAAGTCTGAAACCCTCATTGCAGTGTCAGTAAAAGTTTTTGGGTGAATTTTTATATTTATGGGATCACATCTTTTAAATGGAATTTGTGAAGTTTGATTTTATAATGTCTCTCTATATCTTACCTTCCTAATATTGTCAAAATATTTTATTAACTTTGTCAGAAAATTCTTATTTTTAGAAGACTAATACTGATTACAATGAGCATAGATGTTTTGATTTCAATCTATAATGAATTGCTTTCTGAACTGTTTTTATAAGTTTTATTAAACCTATTATAGCAAAAAAAGATGAATGGGATTGTATTTTTTTTTCAAGATGTCTAATATATTGACTGTAATCAGTTTTTTTATATAATTGGGAATGCATTGGATATGTATAAAAGATTCAATATTAGCAGATCAAGAGACAAAAATAAATCTATTTTGCTTGAAAAAAAACATAAACTAGGGATATGGCTTTTCTGAAGGTTTGTGATGATGGTATTGGACTATTTCCATCATCTAATATATGTATTGAATGCCTTTAGAAAAAATTAACTTTATTTAAATATTCCAAATACATTCAACTGTTAGTAATAGCACATCAAACAGGTTAGTATATGCATAATGTTTTAAGAGGTATTATTCTTCCCTCTTCTTTAGGTATTACTGGCCTGACCAGTGACAGTACTAGCATGGGATTCGAACCTGGGTCTTTAGATTCTTGAGTATTGAATTTTAAGATAATGCTCTAACTAACTGAGCCATCCTGTCAAAGACAACAGTCTGTAGTAATTTCATATAGTTATCTATGAGGTTCCTCCTGATTTCTTCTCTTTTTTCTAAGAACAAAGTTAATTAGTGGTTTCCATACATTATGTATAGTCACACTAAGTTGGCTTGTGGAGTTTTTTGCCATTGTTATGTAAGCAGCTAACAGTTGAATGTATTTGGAATATTTAAATAAAATTAAATTTTTCTAAAGACATTCAATACATATATTAGATGATGGAAATAGTCCAATATAAAATATAACTAGGGATCAGACTTGTTTGTATCACCTGTCTATGTGAATCTGAAGTTACATCTAGCTTGGTATTACACAGTATATGCATATTGTTTAATGTCATCCATTCTAAAAGTTGAGAACTTCTTTTGATTACAATTGCTTGCATCCAAAGATTACTTGAGAATTGAAGTCTTCTATAAAAATAGAAGGTATAGGAAGTTCTGAAAAAAAAAAGATTGGGCGTGTTTGTAATGAGAGGTTTATAAACATTGCATATATAACATTATTTATTTGAATGGTTGCTGTAATATTGTTTGATCTGCCTTCAATAGAAGTTCTTTGCTTTGTTATATGACTTGAAGAAAAATAACCAAATAATGATTAGTATAATGTTTGTCTACAAACAAGAACAGATACTTTTTAAAACTGCGGTTTATTAGAGCAGTAATGTCTTCTAAAAACAAGTACATCTTCATGTTCGATTCCTAATTAAAGAAATTATTATTTTGAGACTTAAAACTGTTCCATATGTGATAGCATCATGTAAATATGTTTTTTATACTTTGGAAATGGATCTTTCATTTTAGTGTAGTTATCTCTCTAATACTACCGGAGTTTCTGTATATATACACATATTACTTTTAGAATGGGTTGTTGTTGGGGTGTGTGTGTGCTCATGCTGCCACCTTACTTCTCCTATTTAACTATATGTAAATACATAATTCTTATATTCATATAGATAGAGAGAAAGCAATTAAACAATTTATTTTATGGATATATGTTTGCTTGTTTTTAAAATCCATAAATATCTTTTAATTGTCAGATGAAGTCTGATATCTATCGAAGAAGTGGACTCTCTTAACTGACTTACTAAAAAATCTGTCAGGTTGTGGAGAAATGTTCAAGATGCCTCCGTCAGCTTTATCCTGTTTTTTTTTTTAAATAGTAAGGAAATGACTAAGAGGTTATATTTTTATATTTTACAATTTGAATTGTTAAATAATTATTATTTTGATAAAATTAATATGACGAGTTGCGATTCTTTTAATTAAAAATAATATTAATTTTTTTTTTGCGCTTACATTTTTATAATGATGTTCACATATAAATTAAAACATATGTAAATTTAAATACAATAATGAGTTGTTAATTTTTTTAAGCTCATCTCTTCTCACATAATACACATGAAAATGCTTTTGATTTTGGTATAAAATTCCCGTTGTTTTATTTTATGTTTATCAAAATCTTTTTTTATAATAAGATCAACATTTCCCCTTTCCTTTTTATTTAAATGAAACTTGCACGAAAGAAATAAGGTTCTAAAAAGTAAAATAAAAAGTAAATCTATCTTTAAATAGCAACTGCAGAGCGAAAACTTCTCAAATCGCTCTTCCAAAAAGGAATAATGAAGAAGAAAACTATAGTTATTAGTTTTACCCATTGCAGTGCTTGATGAAGATTTGAGTGATTATCCATGTTTGCTTTACCCTCTAATTAAGAGCTGCCAGATATCTATTTACTAACTATGGATTGACTATTTGAAAAAAAAATCTTAAGCCTGATTGAAATTTAAAAAAATTGTAAGTTTTACTAAGCTGACATTCAAATCTAAGTAGTGGTTAAGGAACGAGAATGTATGACCACTTCACCATAAATTTATTTAAAAAAAGAAAACATTAAAAATTAAACAGAAATAAAGTTAAACATTAACGGAAATTAAACAGAGAGAGAGAGATCATAGAGAGAGAGAGAGAGAGAGAGAGAGAGAGAGAGAGAGAGAGAGAGAGAGAGAGAGAGAGAGAGAGAGAGAGAGAGAGAGAGAGAGAGAGAGAGAGAGATCATACTTTAAAGATAAAAAGATTGTTTGTTACCATTATTAATGAAGGTTTGTATATTGTATAAAAAACAAAAACAAATCGTATATAGAAAAGATATATTGTAGAGTTTATATATATCATTAGAGATAATAAATATTAATTTATAAAACAAAAATTTTGTGTTATCTTTATATATATAAAAATCAGAAATTATGAAGTAATTTCATAGTTTTTATAAACAATATAATTTTACATATTTATGGAATCGATTAGAATAGAAGTGCAAAACTATCCTTTAGAATATCATTCAAGAGTTCATTTTTATTTTTCTTGTTATCATTATAATGCCCATAATTTATGTTTCAAAGATAAATACATATAATTTGCAAAAAAAAATTAAATTGATAGTATTATTGTAAAATATAAATCAATTAAAGTTTAAGTCTGTTTATTTTGTATTATATTTTTTTATTGTATTTTCTTTCTATGTAATACATTTAAAACACTGACAATTTCTTTTGATTTTATTAAGCATGTCTCAGATGTTGATCTTTGTGTGTGTGTGTGTGGGGGGGGGCTCAAATCAAGTTCTTCATCCAGCTGGTTTTGCATTTCCAAATTTCTAATAAAATTTAATAACAAAATTTTTGATGTTTTAGAGATGTATTGATATAGGGTTCCACTACTAACTTTTCCCAAGCCTCAGCAAATTTTACAGTCAGCACTATTATCAAATGTGAAATAATCAATTATTGTGTGTTTTTCTTTCTCTTTACTTTGAAACCAATTCTATATACTCATTACTGTCTGCATAGATTAAACAAGCCTTTAGCTATGCTGTTCCATTTGAATGCACCTTTTAAAAAACTTTTTTTCCAGAAAAGTTATTTTATTTTAGTGTGGAAACAAGAAAAAACTATTTATTTTATTTTTTTTCAAAATGAGTTCTTTTCTTTGCAATATATACTCTTCAGCTAAGATCGTTTTTAAGAACATCAAATTTGCATCCAAATTAAAAGTCTGACTTGGAATACATAAAAATTTTCTCACAAATCCCTCCTAATGTATAGAATTTATATAAGTTTCAATTCATATAATCATTTTCATTGAAATTTTTATTATCAGAAAAAGGTAAAAAATTTATAAAGAAGACATACTGTACCAGTCAAAATCGTGTGTTCATGCAACAAGATCTAGAATCCAAGCAAAGTATAGCAATATAGCATGCGCAAGATACACAGGTCTGGAACAATAATAAACGCTAACATATTTACCTGTGTTCCAAGGTCTATTAGTATATGAGCAATGCTTTTGAGAATATTCCATTACTCCAGTCCCAGCAATGATAACAAAAAGAGTGAAGAGAATTAAAATCAATGATACTAAGATGATTGACCAGTAATCACAAAGAAATATAACAATTACAGAATGCTCCAATTATAACTATGATTTGGCCATTACAAAGAAGGATAAATTATTGAGCACTAATTGGATAACTATTAATTAATAAATTCTTCACCATTCACTTAATTAAACAAGGTTACAGATATTTGCCTTTTGTTAATTAATAATCATAGCAATAGCTATATCCAAGGCAATGTGAAACAAATGATCTAATTGATAATAATTAATAAGATTTCATTAATTAGGGTGTGTAATATAATTAAATCAAATAATTAATGCTAGAGATTCAGGCAAATTATAAATTTATTAAACAGTTAAATACGGTAGTTTGATCATTATAAATGAAACAAAATATATGTGTGTGGAATGTCTTTACAATCATTATTACAAGTCTGCTTATTGTCTAATCTGTTATTGTTGTGTCTCAGCAGATTACTAAAATAGATCATTTGGAAGTTACCAAAATGAATATAAATATTGGGTTTAATACATAATTGCATGGTTAGTATATGAAATTTGGTTGGTGCCATTAATACACCAAGGTTATGGAATAAATTAATCAGATAAACAATAGTAAATTATAGCTTAATCCGTATCAGAATATCATGAATTTAAACATAACAGATTTTATTATGACCTTATACATACAAGTAATAGTTGATGATGTGTGATATTAAGAGTGTGCATGATCATATTTCTACTAGATCTAGAAAATCACCCCAAGTGGGTGGGAGCAAGATGGATCAGTCAAAACAAAAACTGCTATTTCATAATGAGACCTAAATCCTTAAATGGCATGGGTTGCAAAGAGCACACAATTACAACTTACAGATAGCATTTTAGGTTTATAAATAAATCCAATACTAATCAAGGCAGTATTACATTACAATTTACAATTGCCTACATAAATGAGGTCACTTAATATACTCTCAGTAGCTGTGTTAGTCTAAAAAGTAGTGGCATAAGCTAATGTGACAGTTTATCCAAATTTTCCCATACACTTATTTATTTGAATCCTGAAATAGAACCCCATTAGAAAAAACATTTACCCTTATGGAGAATGAGGAATGGGTCAAGGCATTATGAGGATTCCAAGGTGCATGGAAAATAAAAGATACCTTCATAATGTCATTCTAAGGATTCCAAGGTGCATGGCAAAGAAATGATACCTTCATAAAGTCTGTAATGTATGGATAATTTGTGTCAATAATGACTATGACAAACTAATTAATAACTGTTTAAAATAGTATGCTAGCTGATGCAATGGAAAGCATAAACACAAACTATCCCCAGGCAGTTAACCAATACTGAATAAAATATAAAATGGGCCAGAATCTAAAGATTAATGAGAATAAATTGCTTTACCCCACACTTCTAAAATATCTTCTTACAATTCTATAATGATCAATACACATGCAATTGACATATTACTTATATAGACTAAAACCACAGAACACACACACACACATTGATAAAACATTAAATATAAAATTCACTTCTAGTGGGTTTTACTTAAAATAAATTTGCAAAACATATTTTAATGATTATGTAAGGATTTAATTTATAGTTAATGAATGTAGCTGGTTACAAACATTAAAGCTTTGTCTGCATTTGAATAGTAAATAATATTACATGAAATAATTGGTATCAAACCAAGCAAGTTTTAGGATAATTAACTTTTAAGCAAAATTTATATCTCCAACAATTCAATAGGAGAATACCATAAGCAGTAGAGTTAAAACTTACTCGCTAAGTTGGGTACCAACTTGACATTTCCAATCTAATTTGCCACACCAAATTTAACACAAAATTAGTAAAGCTTTAAATTAAATTGTATAAACATTATTTAACATTTTTCAAAATAGCTTTGGAGAAATAAATAACAGAAAGCTTATAATGCTAAGTTAATAAAGAGTTCACTAGTTGATAGCAATGCAGACATTTACCTTGGCCAACTTGTTAATATGAAGCAGGAGGTCAGTGGATCATGATTCATATACTGATTTTGTTAGAAACAGGCATCGATTGATTAAAGTTTGCATTCAGGAAAGCATTTTATTTGAACAGTTCACTCAATTAGGCCCAGTTCTTTTGGGCTTCAGCATCATGAGCAAGAAGATTAGAAGTCCCAGAGACATGGGGAAGTAAAAGAAAATGGTCATTTCTTTTACCCTGACATAATTTAAGCAAATTAAATTTGAATGGATTATGTTAGCCCACTAACAGAACATTTAAAAAAACAAAAAATATCCTCGATAGCCAAAATTTCTAAAGAATGTTGTTATCAGTACCTTGAGGCAAGACATTTTATTTACCTCACATCATATCTAGGAAACAGGACATGATCTTTTGTTACCCTTCATTTCTCATCAGCCATTGTCTCAAACTAAGTGTATTTGTTTGTAGACGTTAAATTGATCCACATTTCCATATATGGTAATGAAAAAACTGATCAATTAGCCATGTGAAATTTAATTAAATAATCTTTTGTTCCTATAAAATTTTATATATTTTTTTAAAATGAGACACCAACCTGCCAAAAACATAAGATTTAATGATTGCATTGTGTGAATCACAAATATCTATTTTGCTTCATATAAATTACTAGTACAAATTATTTAAAATATACATAATATTATTGATTTGTCCTACACATATATACATACAAATTAAATGGGCAAAAGAAACCAAATCTCTGGATAATTTATCAAAATAGTTAAATTTCCCATAAAATATTTAAATTTTAGTAGAGATTCATCCATATTTGTGTACTCATATATATAGATGATATTGCTTATTGATAGATGCTGGTGCTAACCACAAAGATAAGCTGGATTAAAACCCATGCTAGTGGTTATCTAATTAGCAACAAGTGAAGCACAAATATGTATAACAATATTTACAACTTTATTTCCCATGAATCTAGGGAATGATAAAAAGGGGGGGAAACCCCTTTTTACTTACTGCATTTTCCAGTGGAAAAAAAGAATGACAGGATCAGTTGATGGACAACTTCAGTGGTATTATACAAGATATAGATAGCAACATTAAAATCATTAAATTATGTACAAATATGTATAACAATATTTACAACTTTATTTCCCATGAATCTAGGGAATGATAAAAAGGGGGGGAAACCCCTTTTTACTTACTGCATTTTCCAGTGGAAAAAAAAATGACAGAATTAGTTGATGGACAACTTCAGTGGTATTATACAAGATATAGATAGCAACATTAAAATCATTAAATTATGTATACCTGCTAAATGAATTTACCCATTTTTATCCCATCTGATTAATCATATTAACTTATAAATAATTTTAAAAAAACAACAACCGCATAACAACAACTTTAATCCTTATCTGAATTTGATTCCTTGTAATCATTGCAAAGGTGCCTTAAAATTTGAACATAATTTATACCTTCCCAGGATTTGGGGGTATGTCATAGTATGGCTTAAAATTTTCACACATTAAATAAAAGTCACACATTAAATAAAAGTTCCTTTGCTCATTCCATTGTCAGCTAAAAGGAATGCTAAAAGGAATGCATTAGTCCCACATTTCCTTTGTATATAGTATGACCCTTTGTATAATGGGAAGAATTTCCCAAACTTTTTGTTTACATTACTGACTCTGGGTTATAATACTCATACCCAAACATGGTCTCCCACCTGGAAAGGGTATGGATTGGTATTCTTCCAGCACTCAAGCTTTGCCATTTGCATCAATTGTAGTTGGGCCCTATCTTGGTCTTTTTCTTTGTTGATGAATCCCTTGTCCATTGGACTGGTATCTTAACAAAAGTGACATGGCTGCCCAAAATGGAATTGCAATGGTATAAACTGTATAGACTTATTTACCAGGTCATTAATAAAATGGACCAATTTCTGATGATGATTTACACATCCCTTGTGATAATATGGTATATGAGTCCTATATAAATGGTTTATTTCCTTCATAACTTTCTCATAAGAGTTGGATTGAGGGTTTCTAATTGATGTGAGAATATATTTAATACCCTGTCTCAATATTCATGCCTTCCATTCTTTAGAGGTAAAGGCAGATCCATGTTCTGACAAAATGTCCATGGGTTTTTCCACATCCTTAAATTGATCTATTCTATTAGACTGATTGCATTCCAAGAATCAGCTCTTCATATTGGATAAATGCATATGTACTAGAACATATCATATGTTACCAATAGATATTGGTAATGCTTAAATGATGGCAATGGCCCATAGTGATCGATGGCCAACATCTCATTTTGTTTAGATGAGATACTGGGAGTATTGTGACCCACATATGCCTTGTTTGGTGGTCTACATCTAGCACAAATAGATACATTTCTAAAGAGTGGTGAACACATGAGTATACAGGCCAGTCCAGTAAAATTGCTATCTTAATGCATCTTCAGTCTTATGTGTATCATAATGCCCAATTAAATGATGTACATGGTCAATTAGGCATGTCCAAAGATTTTAGAACACTAGGATTTTCCAATGTTGATTGTAATTGTTGTGAAAATGTTATATTTGGTCCTAGACCTCCTTCCTAA
Source organism: Epiperipatus broadwayi (assembly GCA_028023455.1). NCBI lineage: Eukaryota > Metazoa > Onychophora > Udeonychophora > Euonychophora > Peripatidae > Epiperipatus > Epiperipatus broadwayi. The sequence goes on from JAQFVV010006235.1 coordinate 6,244,253, forward strand.
TCTGGGCTGCACATTCTTGTACCTTGTTATTGATGGATAGGGCTATTTTTTCCTTTAATTCCAGGGTCTCCGGCATTCCCTAAACCTGAGCCTGTCTTGAGATTTTCAAAATCCTAATTTAAGGTGCCTGATTCACCTGCTGCTTCTTCTCATGTCTTCCTTTTGAATTTGAGCCTACAACTCCATTTTTTTTGTATCTTCTGCCTATTCCTTGATCTTTTGTTGCTCTTCATATAACTCCTCGATTGCTCATTTGCACCCATTTGCTATATCCTTTGTGTCTTTGCACTTTCCTCTCAGCTCTTCAATTGCTTTTGTAGCTAATCTCCTCTTCTCTTATAAATCATCTGAGTCCCCTTTCTATATTTCTTTGGTTGAACTCAGTCTAGATTCCATTTCTTTTGAATCTCTCATCATACTCTGTAGTATGACTATTTCTCCATGGAGGTACTTGATCCTGTTTGACATTGTGGAGAAGTTTAACAGGATCCTTCATAGTGCCCCTGATGCCCTCTGAAATTTATTCTAGACTATTATCTTCTAAAGAGATGCTGGAATTGCCCCTTTCATCCTCAACTTCTTCTTGGCTAGCATCCATAGTTGATATTGGCTATGTTTCTAACCTCTCCTTAAATATTGATGATTAATTGCAATTGCTATTGTTTCAAAAACTACTCTGAAATCTATATAACTTTATGCCTGTTTTATACTGGAATGTTTATCTTTCCTTCCCTCTGTTTACTCATCTCCCCACTACTTTCTTCCACTGTTTCTTATCTGTATGATCTTTCCACCTATTATCACCTGAATCTACAATTACATCTATATCTGTTTATAGGAAATGGTATAACTGATACCCAGCTGACACTAATTACCATTGTCCATTCCACTAAAACTAGAAGTGCCATATATATATATATATATATATATATATATATATGGCATATATATATATATATATATATATATATATATATATATATATATAACAAATTTTATCATTTATTTACAATGAAACATGATTTACCAATGCCTTGTTTCTGGATTATCCGTATTGGTCATTCCCCATTCCCTCACACCTGAAATATACTAAAAGAAAATTCATTAGTCCAATTGTTCAACATGTATCATTCATTCCTTATATTGTCATTTTCTCTTGTTGCCATATTTCACTTCTGAATCCCACATTAACAAAATTTCTTGCCAAGAACTATCACTACATTTTCAAAATTGATAACAGAATTTATAAACGTGATTGATTATTTACTGCAGTTACAAGGGTGCCATGTTATCAAGATTTAGCAATGCAATATTGATTTGATTAGCCCATTTACAAACACCTTAATAGTCTGAAATGTTATTTTGTACTGGGTAAATTAAATGAAATAGCCAAGGTTGTTATAACTTGCAGTCATATAAAGGGTGAGGTTCAATTCTGGTGGGATTCATTATTTTCAAAACCAGTGACATTTGGAGAAAACAAATAGTTGTTACTGGTAAACTATTGCAATGATGAATATCAGGTAATTATTAAGTGTCAAGTGGAGCAAGACCAGTGAAGGCCTGGGGAAACTATTCATCACATTTTTTCACTGGCAAGTGGTAAAGTTAAGATCGATCATGACACCCCCTTTATCTGAGCAGCAAATTATATAAAGAGTTAAATGTAACCTTCCTAAGAGCAAATGATAATTGGAATAAAACAGGAAATGATAGAGCAGACAGCCAAAATATTTATAGCACTGGACTGCAATAGATGGGATTAGGAAGAATAGAGACAGAGAATATAGCCATATGCAAGTATCAAACCTGGCATATAGTTGGGAACAGAGGGAGCCAATAATGGCATTTTAGGGATGTCCAAAAGTGAAAATGGTGATATAAGGGGTTATAACCAATGCTTTACTTGATTCTGAAAGCCAGGTGTCAGTGATGTCCCAGGAAGTGTTTAATAGAATAAAATGTACTAACTCTAAAGTTAAAATTTTTCCATTAAAGATGGGGTATGTCATGATAGCTACTAGTAAAAGGGTAAGACTGGCATTAAAACAAGTATGGGTAAACACGTGTAGAGGAGGTAATGAATATAGCCATGTTTTACTTATCGTGGAAGATCTGATCCATGAGAATATACTGGGATCAGAATTTATGCATAAGACTGGTTGTGTATTGGATTTATGAATGAAGACAGGTAAACCTAAACAATGAATCAATTACATTCATAGCAGATTGAGTGGATAGATATATTAAGGAGCACTATGTGCAAATAACAGGAATAAAAATAGAAATAGAGGAAAAGGTGAAGGAATCAAAGTTGATAGAGAGATCAGAGGAACAACTGAAGAAAAATAAGAGAACATTTTTTCTGAAGTCCTCAGAGTTATTTAAGGGTATGAACACAGAATAAAACTGGTGAGAAATCAACCATCATCTTTAAATGTTTGTCCCCTTTCAACAACCCTATTGTAACTAAAAAAAGGATGGGTCCATTAGGTTGTGTTTGGATGCTCATCAGTGAAATAAGATAACTATGCCTGATACAAACATCCCCCCACCTATGAATGAGTTATTAGCAAAATTCCATGATTTTTAAAAATATTTTCAATGTTTTATTTGACCACCAGTTACTGGCAAATCAAGCTGCACCCTAATGATCGGAAATTTACCACTTTTCAGTATAATGGATGGGCATACAACTTCAATTGGATTTCCTTTGCTTTAAAAAGTAGTGGGGTGGAGCTAATACAGTGTCTTAATCTCATGTTGTCAGACTGTATCAAAAGTTTAATAGTAATGTATGTAGATGATATTATATTGGCATTGGAAAGTACAGAGGAGTACTTCATGTATTTAGAGCAACTGTCGTGTGAATGCACACAAAAGGGAATAAAAATATAGTTAAATAAAAGTAACTTAATGACTACTGAAGTAAAATTTTTGGCCACATCATTAGTAAAATGGGGATTGGATGGGCATACAACTTCAATTGGATTCCCTTTGGTTTAAAAAATAGTGGGGTGGGGCTAATAGTGTCTTAATCACATGTTATCAGACTGTATCAAAAGTTTAATAGTAATGTATGAAGATGCTATTGTATTGGCATCAGAAAGTATAGAGGAACACTTCATGCATTTAGAGCAGTTGTTGCATGGGTGCAAATAAAAGAGAATAAAAATTAAGTAAAAGTAACTTAATGACTAATGAAATAGAATTTTTAGGACACATCATTAGTGAAAAGAGGATCTGACCAAATCCTGAAAAAATTCAGGCAATCCAAGATTTTTCTAGGCCTCAAAACAAAAAAAACATGTAAAGTCTTTTCTCAGGTTATGCAATTTCTATAATTGCTTTTATAAAAATCATTTTTCTTGTTATATAACCATTGCTGCAATTGCTAAAAATAGAAAGACAGTGGGCATGGACTGAACGCCACAAACATAGCTTTCAAAACATGAAGGCAGGGTTTTTAGAAAATGTTATGTTGTCATACCCTGACTTTTGTAAGCTATTTTTTATGCAAACTGACAGCAGTGGGTTTAGATTGGGGACTATGCTGTCTCAAATACAAGAAGATCAACATGAGGTCCTTTCCTTTATTAGATGATTATTGAAGAGTCCTGAAATGAATTACACTGTAACTGAGAAGGAGGCCTTGGTGATTGTGTGGGCATTTAAAATTTTTTGTCAGTATTGCATAGGGTCTGAGGTAATTGTAATTACTGACAACAAAGCCTTGACTTTTTAAATCATAGCTTCTTATGAACAGCTGACTAAAAAGGTGGAGTTTGTTTCTTCAGGAGTACAATGATAGTGTGAAATACTGCCAAGATAAAAAAATGTTGTAGCAGACACATTAAGCCAATATCCTGCAGTACAGGAGCAACATCATTTAAGTTGTGATGGAGCATACATTGCTGCAACAGAAACTGATGAAAGCAATGAGGTAGAAAACAACCTTCATAGGTTAAAAAAGACGCAAAGTGAGAATGGTGATTGCCAGCAAATAATGAAGTATTTACATTACCAGCCTATGATGAAAACAGGAAATAATCCCATGTGGAGGGATAGGAAAAGCTACTTTTTAAAAGGGGGGGGGTGTTACAATGTAAAAAGTAAAAGGATAAACAAAAGAGGATCATTATTCTGATCACAATGAGGGTAAATATGATTAAGCATATACACCAAAAATATGAACACTATGGAGCAAGTAAATTTGAGGGATGGTTAAGCCATTGGTTTTACTGGCCAGGAATGTATACCAGCATCTTAGATATTATAACTGAATGTCAAATATATTCAAAGACAAAATCATTTAATGCATCTGAGGTGGGGTCATTAAAGCCCATTTATGCACAACAACCAAATAATTTATTAGCAATAGACTTTTACAGACCTCTGCCTTCATTTAATAAAATGAAATACCTCATTGTGGCTTACAATGTATTTTCCAAATTAGTGGCAGCATATCCTGTGGCTCAGGCAAATGCTAAGCAAATCGTATGGGTTTTGGAGCAATGACATTTTGGAGCAGTGGGAATTTCAGATAAAATCTTGTCTGACCATGGGACACTGTTTGTATCTAAAGAGTGGAAAAATGGATGGAGAGACATGGAATAAAATGTATACATCAATACACAACCTGCAGTCCAACCCATGTGAACAGGTCATGAGTGAGTTGAATACATATATGATAATCATCAAAGATGAGTTAAACAAATCCTGCATATTCTTAATATGATCAACTGGTCAAAAATGAGTCTACAGGGTTCAAACCCATCCTGCTTCATTTTGGGAGAGAAGTACCATACCCATTAAGGATAAGGCTGCTAGTGAAAGCAGGCCTAATTGAAGGAAGGATGCTGAACGAGCCTGTAGACAACCAAAGAAGATATGTGATGAAGGCCAGATGCCAGAAACTAGTCTGGGGATATTGGATGAGGAGACACTAGATAGGAATGTTATGCACAAGCCTTCTGGCATCCATTGATTACTCTGGTTGGTACTGAGTAGCACTACTGTATGGAGAGTTTTGCCTGTTTTAATAACAGTAATGTGCTAGCATGAGAAATAGTGATCATGTGATGTTTTGTAGTTTAACATCAATCCTGCCTAAGAGGGTGGCTATGGTTGTTAAAGATCCAAAGACACCAAAATGTATGGGTACTGAACTGGATTCAGACCCATATGACTATTCTCATAGTTTTGTAGTTAAGTAGAGATAAAAGGTGGCTGCTGGAGGGTTGCATTAGATTCTAAGATCTAGGTGCAGTGCTCTCAGATCCAAAGCTCCTCACTGACAAACACCACAAGTCAGAAACTAGTCTGGGGATATTGGATGCATAGGCACTAGATAGGGATTTTATGCACAAGCCTTCTGGCATCCATTGATTACTCGGACTGGCACTGAGTGGCACTACTGCATAGAGTTTTGTCTGTTTTAATTTCTTAAGATATTAGACAAGATCGTACCTGTTTCTTCACACTGTTTCCATGTGGATTATTGAATTATTTTATACTATTGAGACTTTATTCTAGTTATTCCTTCATGTCCTATACATTATATCGCTATCCAAATTTTATTAGTAATGCATTGTGTAGTCTAGTATTCTGAAAGAATAATAATAAATAAACTTAGTATGATGAATTGTTTTAAAAAGAAGGCAAAAGTAGAAATGCAAATGATATTGAATGTTTAATGCTGATGATAAATTAAGAAAATAAAATAATTATTCTTAATATTTTTTGATGATAAAGGAATCATAATTATTCTTAATATTTTAAATATTTTTTTGATATTTTATGGTTTTTCATGAAACCATGATAATTTGAAATAATGTATATTTACAATGAAACATCAAACTGAGGAATGTGAAATGTATGATGAATGCTTATATTTTTATTTGATAAGTTTATATTTTAGGTTTTAAACATGAAACACATAACCTAAACTTAAAATTTTTAGTCATAAATAAACACTGTTTTGTCATTTTTATATTTTATTAATTTATAATGAACATAAAACATATTTCGATTGACAAAATATTATGCTAGGTACTTTATTTTTTATATTTTTTGAAAGTGAAGTAATATTTTCATATTTATTAAACTAGTAGCAAATATAATATTGTAAGGTGAATAATAAAATTTGAATAAGTATACATGATATGTATTCCTAAGTAGAAATCCATAATCCGGAGTGAAGGCTTACCTATGGATGATTTTTAGACTGAAAATCTGTAACCTGATCTTTTCTTTTGTTTTAATTTTGTAGATATTATATTTTTAATTTTAATATCATATTTGTTAGTTTTTTTATATTTTTTTTATTAAAGCTTGTAAATATTTTGTACACAAGTGATTTTTAAAAATAGAATAAATTTGTTAAGGTTGTTTTATAAAACTTTTTATCAATTGATCCATTCACTTCCACAAGATTTGATCCACAGAACTCGGAAATAAACATATAACATATTTTGCACATTATAATTATTAATAATTTACCTAATGATGTCAATTATTATTCAGAATATGATACAGAAATATTATATAATATAATATTATTTTTAGTCATAATTTATTACTTAAATTACTGCCGTATAATTAAGTATATTTCTTATTGCCACATATTGTTCAGATTATACCATACTTTTAACATGCCACATGATAAATAAGAGAATTATATTATTATTATTATTATTATTATTATTATTATTATTATTATTATTATTATTATTATTATTATTATTATTATTATTATTATTATTATTATTATTATTATTATTATTATTATTATTATTATTATTATTATTATTATTATTATTATTATTATTATTATTATTAGTGACCAAATTATTGAATAGTAAACATAGTACCAATTGTTAGTTAGATCAAGTGTAGGAATATTATTTATTAGTATAATTATTGTTGTTGAGGTGTAGTTAAGAATGATGCAAAATCCCTCATCATACTTGGCTACAGATATTATAAATTAATTGATCTTATTTAAAAAACTTGAGATAATTATATTTTAATAACAGAGATTATAATTTATTTTCTAATATTATAATGATACTATAGATTTATATTATTATTTGAAATAAAAGGAGGAATAGTATTCTTATGCCATTGAGATTATCTTCTTAGGAAATGTTCTCAATGTAATCCTACTATTATACCTTTCGCCAAATGTCTCATGATTATTATTATATTATTTTATTCATTATTTATTTAAAATCGAACCTTACAAGACTTATCTCTGCATTTTTCAAAATAAGATTAAACAGCAGCTTACTTTTAAGAACATATATATATTTCCTCATGTAAAATTCAAATTAAACATTTAATGTGATGTTTGTTAATTACTGCTATTATTTCTATGTTAAACGAATGGTAGTAGTAGTAATAGTTAGTTTTAAAAGAAACTTTATTAATTCATTTGTACAATTAAATTATTGTGTGAAACATGGTTATACATAAAATACATTATTTATATTGTACAAGCAATATTTTACACATTTCTATTGATAAATCATATTAATATATTAATTACAACAACTTATATTGTTAATATTTTACAAATTAAAAATATTGTATTCACATTGGTGTGAATAAAGGCCAGACTTCATGTAGCTGCAAGTATATCTGCAGGTGCAAGAGCCTGATCTCTTTCTTGCCTTAATTTGTGATAAATTGTTTAGGAAAATAGATTTTAGCTTTCATGATGTCAATTTGAAGACAAAACAACATGTCATAAACCAAAGAGTAATAATGAGATAGGCGATAATTCTAATCTGAAGGAAAAGTCTCTCAATACGTTCAATACTGAGATTATTTTTGGTATTTGAGAACGAATGATTGTTGAGATTAGTTGTCTATAGGTTTGGAGAGTAGAACATGTGTAAAAAAAATGTTTTATTCTTTTCAAAATCCACATATTGCATCAATATTTTTAGAAATGCTATATATGTATGTGTCATTTTATTTGATATGAATGCATTTGCCAATATTTTATTTCTTATGAATGCATTCGTTGGCACAACTTTGAAATTAATTTTAATTAAAAAATCTAAATATTTAGATTCCAAGTGCCAATATTTATATTTTTGATTAATGACTATTTGTTATAATGAGTAGTGAATGAGATACCTGTGTTAATAATGTCATAAACTGCCCAATAAAAGATATTATTGGTAAAAGGGGTAATTAATGGCATTGTATGTATGGAAATGTTATGAAAAGCTTTCTAATGTGTTTGTTTTCTACTGGTGATGGTATATCTGTGGGTCTGTTGGACAATTAGATCTCAATGTTAGGGAAGGAGTTAGTAAGTCTTGTAAGCTCATTAATAGTTCTCTGCATATACAAGGTTGAAATTCAATGTAGAGACAGACCAATCTGTTTTAAATATTTTGCATGCTTTTAATACTGACAGAAACTATTCTCCCTCTCCCCCAAATTACCTTTAAGCACATTGAATTAACTTTATTTATGAATGTGTTAGTATATTTTTTTGATTGGAGCATAGTAGTTGATCTTAGGGAAAACTAGTATGTCAAGTAATGATATCTTTGCATATAACGCTTTGAAAGAGAATTAATGATTTTTCTATTGTATCTAAAAGCAGTTTTTGATTTATAATTATACTTTTTGCTGAAAGGAAATGTAGAAAACTCACAGGAGAAGCTTGACAAATAGATTCAATTTTTTTTCTTTTATGAATGCACCATGTAAATGACTAGACTTTATTGAAAATTTAAGAATAGCAAAGAACTCTTCTGGAATTAAAAAAGGAAATGAAAGAAACCTCTTAGATGAAAGGAAAACCAAATATATCATCCATATATATATATATATATATATATATATATATATATATATATATATATATATATATATATATATATAATATATATATATATATATGTTTAATGGTTGTATTGATGAGAAGGATAAATATTCCAGGTAATTTAGTTTTTATTTCTAATAGAAGAGGATTAATGTAATTAATAAAAAGCCATGTTCGTAAGGGTGAAACTTATGGAATAGAATTATGTAGAGAAAACCTGAAGAATAAAGTGAACTTCTCCATTAAACCACTGGTTAACCAAAATATTCATGATTAGAGCTTTAATATTTTTTGAAAAAAGATCATTTAAAAGTTTTTTAATGGAGACAGATTCAAATGCTACTACTACTATTACTACTACTACTTCTATTACTATTACTACTTCTATTGCTATTGACACTTCTGCTGCTACTGCTACCACTGCTACTATTACTACTACTATTGCTGCTGCTGCCACCACTGCTACCTCTGCTGCAACTGCTATTACCATTACTACTATTACTACCACCACTATCATGACTATACTTTTACCACTATCACAATAACTACCCCACCCAATCACCACCACCATTACATTTTTACATTAGTTTTTAATTATACATATAATTTGAAGAAGTGATGTCAGAATACAGAAATTACTTACCTTTAAAGATTTACAACATGTGTAAAAACAAATGATACAGGTGCATAATGTAATTATTTTGTGGTTATTCTTTTTGTAATAAACTTATGTATCGTTTTCCGTTTTACTAGACCACTATACGCCCCAAATGTATATTTGAGCGTGAGTTGATCAAACTGTATCAAGGAAAAAAAAAGAAAGTTGTATTTCTATTCTTAACACAGCTATTTTTCCTGATCGACTCCGGCCTATTAATTGATTACGAATTTGTACCATAGACATAAATCAACTTTTAATTTTATTTCCTATGGGCGCCAGGATTCCTAAGAATCCGCTGAAATATGCTGCCAGCACCTCTCGCAAATTGTAAAACGAAGAAAAATAAAAAGATCCTTTTATAATATTTTTATTTTGTACGGTAATTCTACCGTAATGAGAATTAATGATTTTTTTTACGATTGTTAGCCCTGGCGTATTGAAACATATTGGCAAAGGTAACTTACACTTAAATCCTATTTCACTAAAATAAATCTAATAACAAAAATAATAACTTCTATTAATAACGCACAATAAAAAAAATGTTGATAAAAATATAATCTCTTTTATTCTAACAAAATAAAATATTTATCAGTTAAATATTATTTAATACTTTGGAGAGAACACATTTAATCTAGGTGGAAAATATACAGAAAATATCAATATCATTTAAAATAAGCAAAAAGTTCTTGGTTAATTAAGAGTCTCTCATATAGAAATATAAAGTCACTATCGGGATTCTTTTTATAGCTATATTTTCACGAGTAGTTTTTAACTAGTTAACTTGGTCACAATCAGGATTATTATTCTTAACTTACCGGTAAGCTTTGTGAATTCACGAATGTTGTAGCGAACTATGCATAGTTTTCTGTAATAATGAGCTCGGCCGTTCGGTTCTTGCTTGTTCTTGTGGTCCATTTCCCAGTTGGTCACGAAGGCTTTTCCTGGGGTACATCATTAGGTCTGATGTTTTCAGGAGCTCCGGTTCACTGCGACATTGCCGAATTCCTTCGGTGACGAGTGATCTTGGACATATTAAATGTTATCCAAGACCAACTAGCGAAATAAAACGAACAAGACCCCTCTTCAACCGGATCCCTCCTTTTTATATCCAGTTTTAGGGCTTCTGCGCATGCTCGTACCATGCCTTTCTAATCTTATACAGTTTTTTAAAATTTTATGTACTAAAGTCTCTATTTTCTTATCAAGTTTTCGGCCATGTTTAATTAGCTAGAAATATTTTTCTTTTAGCTTATCTTTTTACTTGCTTTTGGAATTCTTTTTTGTTCTCTCCAATTACGTTATTACTAATTAAAAAAATATCGAAGAATAATTTAACTTTCATTGTACGCTCTTAACAAAAATTATACTAATCAAAAAAAAATCGAAATTTACTTTTTTAGCTTTTACCAAATGCCAATATATTTGTAACATATATAAATAAATGTTACAATATATATATATATATATATGTTTAATGGTTGTATTGATGAGAGGGATAAATATTCCAGGTAATTTAGTTTTTATTTCTAATAGAAGAGGATTAATGTAATTAATAAAAAGCCATGTTCGTAAGGGTGAAACTTATGGAATAGAATTATGTAGAGAAAACCTGAAGAATAAAGTGAACTTCTCCATTAAACCACTGGTTAACCAAAATATTCATGATTAGAGCTTTAATATTTTTTGAAAAAAGATCATTTAAAAGTTTTTTAATGGAGACAGATTCAAATGCTACTACTACTATTACTACTACTACTTCTATTACTATTACTACTTCTATTGCTATTCACACTTCTGCTGCTACTGCTACCACTGCTACTATTACTACTACTATTGCTGCTGCTGCCACCACTGCTACCTCTGCTGCAACTGCTATTACCATTACTACTATTACTACCACCACTATCATGACTATACTTTTACCACTATCACAATAACTACCCCACCCAATCACCACCACCATTACATTTTTACATTAGTTTTTAATTATACATATAATTTGAAGAAGTGATGTCAGAATACAGAAATTACTTACCTTTAAAGATTTACAACATGTGTAAAAACAAATGATACAGGTGCATAATGTAATTATTTTGTGGTTATTCTTTTTGTAATAAACTTAGTTATAAGTATAGCCTAACACACACTATATATACATATAATACCAATAGTTTTATACTTCTATCGAAAAAATGTAATTCAATATAAATAATACATACAACATCTATACTAAGGAAATATTATTTAATACTTTAAAGTAAAATTGTTACGTACATCCACATAGTATGCTGAGAAGGTTTTCATATAACTACTAATTAGTCTAAAGCTTACTCAGCATAATATGTTGATGTATTTAAAATTTGTACTTTAAAGTCTTAATTAAATAAACTTTTCTTAGTATACATGTTGTATTTTTATTATATATATATATATATATAAACGGTTTATAAACAATTCAAACAATCTTTAAATCCGCAGAAGTACTTTCGGTTACTTTCAAACCTGCCTCAACTGCTATTAAATTCAAAAACTAAAAGCGGAAGCAAACGTCATCAATTCAAATTCCACGAATCTCGTATTTTAATGTTAGAAGCTTGTCGATTTATCAAATGTGTTTTATTCCTGTTTATAAAAATTGCCTCTTTAATTTTTCTTTTACTATGGTTTCTCTCTTCATGAAGAATTTTCACATTTTCAAAATTAAATTTAAATTTATGTTTACATGTTTTTTCATGATCAAAGAAAACTGAAGATATTAAATCACCATTATTTTTATTTTTTACACGCTTATATAACAATTCGTGTTCCTTCAATCTTTTCTCAATGTTGCACCTAGATTCACCTATATATGATAGCATACAATCACAAAAAATTTGATATATGACATTACTTTTTTGCTTGATAGGTATGACATCCTTAGAATTATTAACTAATTTGTTAATATTGTTTGGAACGTAGAATGAAACATTAAATACATTCTTATATAAATCCTTAAAAAATTTTACTTGTGGATTTGAAATAAATGGAATAGATATCCATTTTTTATTATTAATCTTCATTTCTTTTAAATTATAATTTTTTTTAAATTGACTTAAAGTATTGTTTATTTGTTCCATTTTATAACCAACATCAAGCAATTCCTTGGCAAATATCTCAATATTTTTCAATTTATCACTTTGGTAACGACATAATTTTTCATTTCGAAACAAAAAAAGATTTAAAACTTGCCATCTTATGCATCATTGGTACTTTTGATTTAAAATTTATATATCCTCTTTTTTGCAATGGCTTAATTATTAGTTTATAATTTAATATACTGTTATCTCTTGTGATCATTAAATCTAAATAGTTAATCTTATAATCCTGTTCTTTTTCAATAGTCCATTTCAAGCCATTCAATTTATTTAATTCCTCTATAAGCAAATTTATACTATTAATGTTTCCACAGACAAAAACATCATCCACATATCTTTTGTAAATTTTAATATCTCCAAAAATACACATATTTAAAATATTACTCTCATATGTAGATAAAACAAAATTGCAAACTTGTGCAACTACAGGCAATCCCATAGGCCAACCTTTGGTCATTTTATAATATTGACCTTCAAAAGATGCAACAATGTTATCATTAAAAAATTTTAAAGAGTCAATGATAAATTTTATCATATATTTACAAATATTTTTATTTTTTAATGCATGTTCAATTATTTTTATGGAATTCATTCTATCAATAGATCCATACATTTCTGTAACATCCAATGAAGCAATAATATCATTTTCATCAATAATTAAATTTTTAATACTATTTACAAAGTCAAATGATGAAGCAATAGTATTTTCTCCAAATCCTAAAAAGTCTTGTAAAAGTTTACCAATATATTTAGAAGACTGATATATAAAGGAACCACCAAAATCTATCATTACTCGCAAAGGATTACCTTCTTTATGTAATTTTATATTTGCAAAAATACGAGGACATATAGCACAAGAAGGATATATCATATAGTATACATTATTATTTAAAACTTTATTTTTAGCAATTTTTAAAATATTGTTAATAAATTTTATTCTTTGACCATCCATATTATAATCTTCAATCAAAAAGAAACCAAGTTTGTCCATTTGCATTTTAATTTTATTAATATATTGATATTTCGTCAACAAACACATACGTAAACCTTTGTCCTCTTTCAAACAAATCATATCATCAATCTTCAATTTACGTTTAAATTCCGATATAGCCAATTGCCATGATTTATCATAAGGTATTGTATCAAATCTATTGCAATTAATTTTCTTAATAATATCATCAGCAAAATTATCATTACCAGGAATCATTTCAAATGTATTTTGAACAGCTGCAATTTAAACGTAAATTGATGATATGATTTGTTTGAAAGAGGACAAAGGTTTACGTATGTGTTTCTTGAAAATATAATATATTAATAAAATTAAAATGCAAATGGACAAACTTGGTTTCTTTTTGATTGAAGATTATAATATGGATGGTCAAAGAATAAAATTTATTAACAATATTTTAAAAATTGCTAAAAATAAAGTTTTAAATAATAATGTATACTATATGATATATCCTTCTTGTGCTATATGTCCTCGTATTTTTGCAAATATAAAATTACATAAAGAAGGTAATCCTTTACGAGTAATGATAGATTTTGGTGGTTCCTTTATATATCAGTCTTCTAAATATATTGGTAAACTTTTACAAGACTTTTTAGGATTTGGAGAAAATACTATTGCTTCATCATTTGACTTTGTAAATAGTATTAAAAATTTAATTATTGATGAAAATGATATTATTGCTTCATTGGATGTTACAGAAATGTATGGATCTATTGATAGAATGAATTCCATAAAAATAATTGAACATGCATTAAAAAATAAAAATATTTGTAAATATATGATAAAATTTATCATTGACTCTTTAAAATTTTTTAATGATAACATTGTTGCATCTTTTGAAGGTCAATATTATAAAATGACCAAAGGTTGGCCTATGGGATTGCCTGTAGTTGCACAAGTTTGCAATTTCGTTTTATCTACATATGAGAGTAATATTTTAAATATGTGTATTTTTGGAGATATTAAAATTTACAAAAGATATGTGGATGATGTTTTTGTCTGTGGAAACATTAATAGTATAAATTTGCTTATAGAGGAATTAAATAAATTGAATGGCTTGAAATGGACTATTGAAAAAGAACAGGATTATAAGATTAACTATTTAGATTTAATGATCACAAGAGATAACAGTATATTAAATTATAAACTAATAATTAAGCCATTGCAAAAAAGAGGATATATAAATTTTAAATCAAAAGTACCAATGATGCATAAGATGGCAAGTTTTAAATCTTTTTTGTTTCGAAATGAAAAATTATGTCGTTACCAAAGTGATAAATTGAAAAATATTGAGATATTTGCCAAGGAATTGCTTGATGTTGGTTATAAAATGGAACAAATAAACAATACTTTAAGTCAATTTAAAAAAAATTATAATTTAAAAGAAATGAAGATTAATAATAAAAAATGGATATCTATTCCATTTATTTCAAATCCACAAGTAAATTTTTTTAAGGATTTATATAAGAATGTATTTAATGTTTCATTCTACGTTCCAAACAATATTAACAAATTAGTTAATAATTCTAAGGATGTCATACCTATCAAGCAAAAAAGTAATGTCATATATCAAATTTTTTGTGATTGTATGCTATCATATATAGGTGAATCTAGGTGCAACATTGAGAAAAGATTGAAGGAACACGAATTGTTATATAAGCGTGTAAAAAATAAAAATAATGGTGATTTAATATCTTCTTCAGTTTTCTTTGATCATGAAAAAACATGTAAACATAAATTTAAATTTAATTTTGAAAATGTGAAAATTCTTCATGAAGAGAGAAACCATAGTAAAAGAAAAATTAAAGAGGCAATTTTTATAAACAGGAATAAAACACATTTGATAAATCGACAAGCTTCTAACATTAAAATACGAGATTCGTGGAATTTGAATTGATGACGTTTGCTTCCGCTTTTAGTTTTTGAATTTAATAGCAGTTGAGGCAGGTTTGAAAGTAACCAAAAGTACTTCTGCGGATTTAAAGATTGTTTGAATTGTTTATAAACCGTTTAAAAATATTATTTCAATTATAATTACAATATTATTTTTAATTAACGGATATTTTTATTTATTTTTATATATATATATATTCTAACCTGGTCTTGTGCATCCTCACTTCAGAATAGTATATGATATAAAATAAAATGGGTTCTAGCTCAGTTAATAATTAATAAATAAAATATTCAGCATTAAAATTAAAATGTTTCACTAGCTCAAATTTAAAATACGAATAAGGTTCAGTTTATAAAAATAAATTAAATAAATATTTAATATTTTCATGAGACTTGAAGTGAAAATACAGGTGACAAGATAGATTACATTGAGCCAATATCCCACAGGATACTACCTCAATGGCATAAGAACACTACCCCCCCTTATTACTATTTCAAATAACAAACTCATAGTATTCTTATGACTTTAATAACTTCTACTCACTAAGATTAAGTTAATAATTACATCTTAATCTTCTATTTATAATAATCTAGCTCAATAAAAATCTCAGGTTCATAAAGTTTATTCTAAGTTAATAAAAAATACGGTAGTAAAATATGAGAAGGGATTTTATGTCATAATCTACTACACTGAAACTAATAATAATAATAATATTCTTCATTGTTTAACTACTACTGGATATCTTTTCTTTTCGTTATATTTTTATTACCATAATAAAATAATAAAATAATTTTATATAATCTTTTATCTTCATGTAATAATATAATAAATACGTGGTAGCATATGATAATCTGATAAACAAAGGATGTGTGGCAACTGATAGCATATAATTCAGTATACTATTGTGATAACTGATTTATGACCAATAAAACAATGTAAAATTATAATTATTTAATTAAAAGAATACCAATAAATATTTAAATTCTTAAATAATTCTCTATTTATCTTTTTGTGCAAAATTATATATTTGTTTCAATTGTTATGAATATATCGTGATTTCATGCAGTGAAGTGGAGAAATAAACAATTCAGACACAAAAAATTTAAAAAACAAATTTTAACAAAGTTTATTAATAACAACAAATAAAATAAACAATTTATGTACACTATTTACAATGGATATCCTTATTTTATTCTTACATTTTTATCTACTAGGTTATAAAAAATAATTTATAGTTTAGTTATATCTTTATTTAGACTTAAGACAAAATAAAAAAAAATGTTACCATTTGGTTTCTCGTTATGGTTAACTTATTACAAATATATTTACTTATTTTATTAGCAAAATATTTCATCCTTAATATTATTAAACTATCTTATTTTTAAAACATTTATAGGAAAACATTCTACAGAAAACAAAATTAACTTTATAATGAGTATGGATTTCTCAAAATATATATAAAAAAAATCATCTTGCAAAGTCAAAGATGTTACATAAAATATTCATCCAAAATTCAGTACTAGATTTTAGTGTTTTATCACACGATGTTTACTAATCATAATATATTCTTATTTAGCCTTACTTTAGTATGATATAAGTGTAATAATCAATATATTCCTGTTATTCAATAAACAAAAAAAATATACTATGCATATTCCCTACATTTATTGTATATTATTGTATTTTAAAAATATGCAATACTTATTTTTCTCTTAAAAAAAATAATAATAAAGCATTTAAAAATAATTAACATTTCAAAGAAAACATCTTGTTTAGATACTCTATTCCAAAATTTATATTTCATTTCCGAAATAAATTCAAAAATATATTCTATGATTCTTTCCTTTCCTTTAGGATTCATTGGACCTTCAATTTTAAGTTATAAAATTCTGTTCCTTATAAGCAAATAAACCAATCTTATACAAAACGATAGCATAACCTAAGTTCTAAATTATTTATCATTTCTTTTCAAAATATCTTACTGAAACGATGCAGTTACATGAAATAAAGATAGCGAAACAGATGTATAGGATTTAAGGAAGAAAGCTAGAGTATCACTCATAACATATCTCAAAAATCATGGCACAGTGCATTACAAGAAAGAGGTATGACCTTTACCTGTCTAATAACCTCTAATACATGAACGATGTTAAAGCTAT
Organism: Epiperipatus broadwayi; assembly: GCA_028023455.1. NCBI lineage: Eukaryota > Metazoa > Onychophora > Udeonychophora > Euonychophora > Peripatidae > Epiperipatus > Epiperipatus broadwayi. Next base: position 6,261,955 of record JAQFVV010006235.1, read on the forward strand.
TTCTTCAGCTTTATTAGAACATCAAATATTTAAAGAAATATAAAACACTGTCCAAATAAAATGTGTACCAGTCATAGGGCTTTGTTAACTATGCTGATATCCACATAAAGACTAAATATTATTTCTATTCCTTATCATATCCTATTTCTTAAAAACATCATCTTGGTTTCCTGTTCACTAAGTACTTCCAAGCCACTATCTCAACATTATTTCTCAAGATTTTCCACATCTTACATCGATAAATAACTATCTGCATTTACAAAACAATAAATAAAATTCATTGATAATTTTAAAACAATTTCACTGTTCCACAAGAAAAGTTTGTCCACTTCATCATTCTGTATGCTTAATCATATATAATCTAATCAGACAATATTTGAATATCCTAACATGAAAATTTTAAAAGAATCACATAATTATTTGTTATTATGTTGGATTATATCATTAATATAAAAAAAAATCGTCGTATGCATATTTTCAAATCAATCCTATCTCATAATGTTTTTTTAAAATGTTGTATGAAATGCGTTACATATAATTAAAAAAAACTTTTACACTTCATTCTTACGATTCATAGATGATCTAAAGAAAACAAAAATATACATTATAAATTATTAATAGTCATTATTATTACCAAAATAACCTTTATCTGGTCATCATATTCAGTAGGCTTCTTCATCCACTAGATACCGATCATTGCAAACATAAAGAAATATACATTCATACACTTTATTTTAAAATATATTCTTATCTAAATTATTAGATTATTCCATTATAAAATTTATATATCATCAACAAATTAATGTTTTATGTTTTCCTAATCTTATAAAAAAAATTTAGATTTAAACTAGGTTAATAAAATAAAAGGAATCAAAACTATAATTACATATTTTCTTGACAATAGTTCCTGATAAGTCCAAAATGTTTATTATTTTCTCTAGAGTTTTAAAATGTTCTCCTCCAAGCGCGTTAAAGTTTAAAAATAAAAATAAATATTAATCCATTTAGTAAAATTTATAGAAAATAATCCTTGGTTTTAGTATTTAGGATGATAATTATTAAATCATAATATTAATTAATCCCGTGAAATTTCTTCTCCGCCAATATTCTCTGTGGCGTATCCGATGCATCACTCCATCTAGCTTAACTTTAAAAATATTTGGTAAACTTTTTTTTTTACAATATTTCCATGGATTCATTTTTAATCAACTATTATGCGTTCATTCTTCTACATAGGTTTCCATCCTTGATAAAGCGCTTCAAAAAACAAATACTTCTAAAGATGCATTTTTGATATTTCTGAGACTAGAAGTTTTTTTAATATTATAATTCCTTAACAAAATCTTCTCTATGAGCTCTTTTTAATTCTTGTAAAATATATTCTTTTTAAAAAAAATGTTTCCTTCAAAAAGGACTAAACATTCTATTTCTTTCATTATTATATTTTATGATAAGATATAAGTATCTTATTCTTTTTAAAACTCCTGGATAAGCTTATAAATAATGCGTCACAAATTTTTTAGATGGCAAATAACTTTCCATTTAAGCTTCCAGCATAATGTCCGTATTATTTTTTGTACCAGAACAGTTCTCCGGTGAAGCATTAATAAAGCTGTATCAAAATATTCCAAAAACATTTTTATATTATTAGAATTTATATGCATTTTATTCTACAGTATATCCATCTTTTCATTGCGAAGTTTAGGTCAAATTTCAGATAAAATAATCCTGGTAAGTACTTTAAAAAACTAGCAAATCATTTTCACGAAGTTCCCAAATATATTATTTTTTTAAACTCTCTTTTGCAAAATACTTTTAAAAATATCAATTAGTTTTTTTTTTCAAATAAAACTATAAGAAAGTACTAAAAAAATTGACTAAAATAAAAATTTTAAAATACTATCTCTTTGATAGCTGCTAATATACCTTTCTCTGGTTTCAATACATTATTAATCTCCTCTGATACCCCCATGCAATTCATATTTATAGTCTGTAAGAATACCTCATTTGATTGGTTGATTCTTACTTTTAGCTTGAGAACAAATTTACATATTTTCAAATTTTTTACAGAATTGAATCTTTAAAATAAAAATTTATGACATAATAAACTTAAAAATATTATTTAAAATACTACTTTTAAATCAATTATTACTTTATCAAAATTATTTAAACATTTAAAATAACTTTTAAAATAATTTTTAATAACCTATTCCATTCTTAATATTCAATTTATCTAGTTTTATTTAAACAAAATATTTAATTTTTTTTTTATTAACTGTATTCGTCTTTATTACATTATTTAAAACATTACATACGATAGTTAACTTAATATTTATTATTATTTGCTTTTATGATAGGCAATAATTCTATCCAATTCTATAATATAAATTTTAAAACATTTCAAACTTTGTTATTAACTCAAACAAGCGTGTGTGTGAAAGTATGCATTATACAAGTCACATGATCAATAACTTTGACAGACGATTTTTAATCTATTTCTCTGCCCAGATTTATAAAATTGATACACTTATTATATTTAATAATATAATTATAAAAATTTGGAAAAATAATTTAAAATATAGAATTAAATACAATTCTCACCATCATAAAGTTTATTTTTAAAATATACGATTTTAATTTAGATTATTAAATATGACTTTATAAATTTAAAATATAACATTTATTAATAATTATCAGTTTTAAACTATTAAAATCGAACTTTTTAAATATACTTTTAATTATTTATAGCTGTGTTATTTAATATGGCCAGCTTTTGCAACCATATGCAACAATATTTAAAGCTTTACATAACTATTTTTAAATGATTCGCTATAATTTTATATACTATGTATTTTCTTTGCTTCAAATTGTACTTTATAACATAATTGACAAAATATAATTAACGTATTCTAAAATTTAAAATTTTTAGTAATTGACTGTTATGAACTATTACTGACCTATAGAAAAGGGCACAATATTTATATATATAAATATCAGTTTAAAAATTCTGTAAAAATGACAATTCATTAATATAAAGTCAGTTTTAGAGGAAAATAACAGTTACAGCAATGTAGAAAATTGCTGTATAAACATCAGAAGATATTAAAGCCTGATCTCTAATCCTTCCCAATTTATTGTAAAATAGGGTGCAACTTTCTGAAATGGATCAGATTAAAACAGAAATGACATCTTAACAATCAGAGAGTAAAATGAAGAAAAGTGGTGATCCAATGTTGAGGAAAAAACTTCTACTTATATTATTGATTAATATAGTGAGAGAGGAATGGAGATTTAATGATTGTTGCTCTAAGATTGTGGTAGTGGGTTAATGCCAGGCATGCTAAAAAAAACTGTTCTAGAGACTTTTTTCTTTATGACATAAAGACCAATAGGCTTTCACCTTAGCATTTACTATTTTTATAGCAAGGAAGGCATTTGTAATTAAGTCCTTGAGGTTAATTTTAATGAAGAAATCCAGATATTTTGGTTCCAAATATCAATGTAAAAACTTTTTAATTATTTGTCTATTAGTAAAGATAAGAATTGATTGTGGAGCATCATATTACTATTACTACTACTATCACTACTATCCTACTAGTTTTAAAGTTAACTTTATTATGCATAATTTATTCCAATTGTAATACGATGCTATTTACATCGAAGATATATAATGAAAAAAGATTAATTAGGAGATTTTATACAAATAATGGGTGAAAAATATTAAATGAAAAGTACAGATATTAAGTCAGAACTTTAAAAATTGTGTATAGGTATATTCATATATCAAAAATTAAACTTGGGTAAAAAAATACATATATAAATATGACATGATAAAAAGAGTAATTTACAGCATTGAAGGTAAAGAGACCAAACTTCAAGTGGCTGCATAAATGTCTGCAGGTGCTATGGTCTGGTCTCTGATCATAATTTCTTATTATAAAAGGGTGAATTATATTTTTGAGATGTCAGATTAAAACAAAAATAACCAGAGAGTGAAAATTAGAAAAGTGGTAATTCTGAAGTTGGGGGAAAAGCCTCTGCGTATATTGTCAATTGACATGGTGAGAGATGAATGATGGAATTAGTTATAGATAAAACAAGATTTCAATATATTCTTGATGCCGGGCATTGTAGTAGGAGATGGTCAAGTGATTCTTCTTTTTTTTGACATAAGGAACATTAAGTATGACTTTTTTTTTTTGCAAGAAAAACATTACTGGGTAGAATTTCAACATTAATTTTAATTAGAAAATCCAAAATATTTTGGCTCCAGATACCAATTTATTTATTCATTCATAAAAATGCTGATATTAGGTGTATTATTGGGTTCTGTTTTGCGTACAAATCCATAAGTTTGCCAATATTTGATCTTATAAAAAGACCATAGGTTAGAGGAAAATCATTTACAATTGTACTAAGTATTTTATCAATAAAATTATATTTAATTGGTAGTATGTATCAGAAGGATAAATTTTGATAACTTTTTGAGTATCAGGATAGTTAGTGATTATTTTATTAATTTCATTAATTGCTTGTTGGAGATAGAACATCAGGATACAGTGCAGTGAAAGGCCATTGAATTTTATATAGCTTAAATATACATCGAATTATTCTCTTCCTTCAAATAAGTTTTGTGCATAAATAATTAATTTTTTAATAAAAGAAGTTGTGTATTTTATTATTGGACTATAATAAGTGTTTTTTAAAAATATTAAAATATTAATAAAAGATACTTTAGCATGAATTGAAAGATAAGATTTGGGTATAAAGTTGATGATGATATCTGTAGAGGTAAGAAGATTGTTCTGAATTGAGGCCCTCATAGTATTTATTGCAAAATAGATGGAAAAACCTAGAAAATTATGAGGTGCACTAAAAGGCAAATCAATCTTATTTCCTGTCAAAATGTTCAAAGATGATGATTTTGATTTATTAAACTCTAAAAAATAGTGTAATCTTCAAGTATGTTTACAAGTTGAGGAATATGTCTTTTTGAGGGCTGAAATGACTATATCATCTATGTAGCAGATATGGTTAATGCATTTATTGTATTAATGTGAATCTCTGGAAGTTTTCTTTCAACATCTGTTAATTATTATTATTATTACCAGCATTACTACTACTGCTTCTACTGCTTGAAGGTCTGTTTTTCCTAAATGTTATTTTTAGATTAAGCTTTTCTTTCATCAGAATCATTTTACAGCTCATTTATCCATTAGTGTACAAAGAAATTAAGCTGAAATTTCTCCATTCTTAAATGTAATATATTACTGCTTTATTTTTTTAAATATATGCTTGCTATTTTTTACTTTAAACTTAAATAGTTATCATTTTTTAAATTTCTTTTGCTCAAGACATTTCTATTATTTTTTAAAAACAGGATACAAATTGAAGTGTTACAAAGCTCTAAAATGTAACATATATATTTCTTATTGGTATTTGAGTGATATCCTGCCTACCAAACTCACAAACATTTTTTTAAATATACAGTTTCAGGGACTTACAATAAATATTTAGAATGAAATGGCTAATAAGAAGCGCTCAGTATTTAGTATTTACAATTTTTTTTATTAAAAAAAAAAATTTCTACAAAAATTAATTATATTTCCACTTTATTTTTATTTTTTTTTGTAGAAAATCAAGTATCATATCATGCCCATTAATACAGACTTTTCAGAAGGGCAGAATCCTGTACTTTTATGCATGCTGTTCTATCAAAGAAAGATCCCAATTTTTCATTTTCCCAAAATGGTAGTGACAAAATAAATATGCTGAATGTAAATAAACTACAACATATAAACAAACAAAAAAAAAATTGAGTTAAAGCTTCCAAATGGAATTTATAATCGACTTATAATTACCCGAGCAAAATAAAATTGAAAAAAAAAACCAACAACAACAAATACTTATATACCTCTGAAATTTTTTTTTTAAAAAAAGGCTTTTCAAACTTGATAGATAAGATAACATACAAGTACCTTTTTATGTAATATTTTATCCATTGCCATATAACAAAAACAATGAAACCAATGTATGCAGAAACATATGCTGTGTGCCCAACAGCTTTTATTTATGGCCAATGGAAAAGACTTATTTCATAACAACACAGAAATGTAATTTCTTATGTATATATTCATAATATTATTTCCAGGAGCTTCCATGTAATAAAAATATAATTGCTAAATGACTCCCAGAAATAATACTATGAATTCATCTATCTATCTATCTATCTATCTATCTATCTATCTATCTATCTATCTGTCTGTCTGTCTGTCTGTCTATCTATCTATCTATCTATCTATCTATCTATCTATCTATCTATCTATCTATCTATCTATCTATCTATCTATCTATCTATCTATCTATCTATCTATCTATCTATCTATCTATCTATCTATCTATCTATCTATCTATCTATCTATTAACGACTATCTATCTATCTATCTGTCTGTCTTTCTATCTATCTATCTATCTATCTATCTATCTATCTATCTATCTATCTATCTATCTATCTATCTATCTATCTATCTATCTATCTATCTATCTATCTATCTATCTATCTATCTATCTATCTATCTATCTATCTATCTATCTATCTATCTATCTATCTATCTATCTATCTATCTATCTATCTATTTATCTATCTATCTATCTATCTATCTATCTATCTATTAAATACAAGTATATTTTACATAATAGTGAATTTGAACACAGACTTTCAATCTCCCTTCAGTCATCCACTCTATCTCATATAACTGATACACATGACCACACACGTGTGAAAAAGATAAATAATCTCCAATATATGTATTTCATACTGAACCAGCATTCATCAGTTGGTCCATATCATTGTGTTCCACACATATATATCAATGCTCAGTTTATACCAAGATAGCAAATCTTCACACATCAATGGACCAGTCTCAATCCACTTCACTTTTCAATCTTTCATACCATGGAAAAATCTGATGAAGGAATGCTCAAATACCTTGTTAATGCCAATATTATTGCCATGCCCATGTTAACTTTAAGTCATTTTGATCCCTCATGTATAAGACTCTGTTCATTTAAATACACAGAACAGGAATGGGCTAAATACAGATTGAAGATTTGTTATCTTGGTAAAACAAAAATATTAAAGATACATTCTTGTAAGTTGAAATTAAAAGCTATAGTAATTAATTAAAAAGATTAAAAGCTAAAATGAAACAATAGTTTAATTAGCACAGTAGATTATTGAAGCAAATTAAATAATTAAAACAAATGCTAAGTCGATTCTTTTCGATAATGACAATCTACAAAATCAATATTTAATTAAAGAAATAAGTAATTACCTTCAAGCAAGAAAAATAATAACCTGATTGGATGTACAGTAATCAGCCAATTATTTCTGGAAATTAAAGAATAATTACATCACTCAGTTCTGGTCAATCAGACCACTTGCTTCTTGGAGTTCTACCTGTGTGTATGTATTGCAATTAAGCAAGTGTTTCCATTTGGTGTAAATTCAAGTGTGGACTGCTGGCGTCTGAACATCTCAAGAGTCAGCTAGGGGTTTAAACAGGTTGTACTGATCTTCAGTAATATTTTGTCTATGCCTGTGGAACCAATGATATAATAACTGTGTATAATTATTAACTCTCTCCTTGATTGATCCTACATTAAGCATTTATACAAATTAAACCGTATTTCATTATAGTCATTTATGGTAGTGCATAAAAATCAATATCACTCATGGTAGTGCTTGATTTAAATATTAGTCCACTCATGGAAGTGCATCTTGACATAGATGGACATAGCAGAGTGTTAGTTCAGCATGAAATATGGATATAATTTATCTTTTTCACATGTGTAGTAATGTGTATTGATTGTATTGAGCTAGTATAGAAGGGAGTTTGAAGAACTGTGTTCAAATTCCCTATATTATATATATATATCAACAGATGGCAAGTTTTTAACTTGTTTTTTGTTTTTCATATATATATCACCATACACTGAAATAAACAGATTTCTGGAATGTCTGCTAAATTAAAGATTCTCGCCTTAACACCAAAAATATCAATAATATAAATAAAAAGTGAGATTGCTGTGTTGATATGAAGTTGCTCATACTGACATGAGGTCATCTTTTCTCATGGTAGTTGAATAAAGATGAAATATATCCTGCAGAGATTGGTACATCATGTAGCAATTGTAAAAGATTATGTTAATAAACAGAATTTAGATAATACCTTGGAGACTTGATATTATCTCAAATTTGTTTAATTATTTACTAACTACATGAATTTAAGCCAATGAACATCACATGATCACCATTTTTTATGCTTGCTTAAAACTGTTATTTAAACAGGCAAAATTCACTATACGTATTGCCATTCAAAGCTCCTCACTGATGAAGGCCACAAACCAGAAACTAGTTTGGGGTCATTGGAAGAGTAAACACTGGATGGAGATTTTATGCACAAGCCTTCAGGCATCCATTGATTATTCTAGCTTGCAGTGAGTGGCAATATGTATAGTGAGTTTTGCCTGTTTTAATACGTGAATTTAACAGTAACATGTAAGAAATCTACATTAATGTCAATATCCAACACTATCCCACTATTCCAGAATCATTGTAAGTTTGGGTAATCAATGGCCACTAGATGGTAATGTCTTCCATCAGAGAAAACATCAGATTATCATACTACTTACCCACTGTTAAGTATTTTGTTATCAAATTACTGATTTTCAAGCACTCTAAGGCTTGTGGTACTTTTGCTTAGATATAGATGGTTCTGAGTAAGGTGATAGAGTGAAATATAACTCTAATGCATTTGTTAAATGTAAGTTAGAAAATTCCATTGGTGTTTTGTTGGGATTAATATATAGACAACTTTCTTATCATGAACGAATGAACCAAGGTGATTAAGTATACTTGTGCATACAGCACATCATATATACATTTAAATGCTATTGGAATGCTCAATAGCAATAACATTGATGCATATATAAAAAAACTAAAACTGTAATTAAAAACAAATGCCTAACTAGAGAAAAATTGGTATATTACAAAATGTTAATAGGTTGCTAATAAAAATAAAAAAATTCTTTATATAGCATGTTACTGAGGCGATTAATAAGAATTTTTTTCTTTTACTTTATAATTTTTCTAAGTAAAAACAAAACAATAAAAAAAGAAATCAAAACTGGAAATATATTTAGTTTTTTTTTTTAAAAGAAATCTTTTTCTTCTACCGATAAATAAGAAGTTAGTAATTAAGTGTATTGTTTTTATGCATCGTTCATAGTTGACATTTAAACTTTATAGAATTTATCACGCTATTAGCATTTTCTCTTTTTTTTATATATAAAATTGATCAATTTTGTGTTACACACACACACGCCCATATTGAATAGATTTTATTTATTAATAAGTTCCTCATTTAAAGGCAGGTGAATAATTTTGAAGATAAGATCATTCTCCGAAAATTTATTCCAGCTTCAATATTAAGCAGTATATCAAATGAATCCGTTTCATCACTAAGATGTGTTAATATATATATAATAAAAATTATAATCATATTGTATTATAGAATAATTAATACTAAAAAAAGAGATTTGCTATTAAGACTTCATGGAGGATTTAAAAAATACTAAACATGGCAAATTGTCAATGCCAACAGGATACATTTTTTGTCATTTCAGAGATAATGACCATATTCATGTTCACAGTACAAATATGAATGAGTTCAAAGACATTGATGAATTTATTAGATTTTACTTTGAATTTGAAACGAAATATAAAATGCAAAAATTTTATTTTCTTCTCAAAAAGATAATTCTTGAGTAGACCTGGATAGTTATATGGAAATTACTATTTTGTGCAGACCACATTTCTTACTTTTAGTGAAGTATGTGTCATCAATATATAGTCTAGATTACATTTTATTGTTGCGTTTGGTCCGGATTACAGACCCAACTTACAGCAAAATAATACAAACACCCGAGTTACAATTAATATAATCTTTATTATATCTACAAATATATATAATACAAAAGAATATATACAATACTGAATATTATAGATTAACATAAACACTGAGCTCTGCGCCTTGTGGTCCTACTGCTTCTAGCTACACCTGATAGCTTGCCTCATAGGTAGGAGGTATGACTCTCCTGGCTGTACAAGACAGTTTGCTTAGAGTCAACAGTAATCTTAGCAGTGTCTGGTCCATCTGGGGATTTGTCTAAATGCGTGGACAAATAGCATATTGTTATTAGTAGGAATGCTTGCTGCTTTTCAGGTTAGCAGAGCTTCCCTGGGAGAATGCATACTGTTTTTGTAGGTTAGACAGATGTCCTCCACCAATCCTCAAAAAAGGCTGACTATTTATAGCCAAATCCCTGACCTTATTGAAAACATTCAGATTCAGTGATCATCACTGCTTATTGACCAGTACTAATCATTGGCTATGTGTTTTATGTGTACATTAGCCTATTGGCCAGCAGTAAACAATGCTTAATCCAATCAGATAAAGACGGAATCTGGAATTGTTCACTTCTAAAAGAAGAGAGGACTATAACATCCCTCCCCCTGGTTAAAAATTAGCCCTAGAGAACATAGTCATGCAGGTGTATTAGAGGACAATGAATCCACTTTGATGCTTCTTCTGGTTTGCTGCAGTCTTCAGTTTGTTGGTCCTCTTTGCTTTTACTGTCTGTCCCTGGGGATTCATTCATTGTGGCCATGTCAATGGTGATGATGTTGACATCCATCTGCTGTTTTATCTAGAATTGTGTGGTGTTCTTTTTGTTGAATTATAACTGCTGGAATCCATTTAATCAACTATATTAGCCATTCCTTATTTTCTCTGGCATAAGGTGAGAATAATATTTATTTTCTATTTATTGTGAGTAACCACTCAATATTGTTATTTTTGACAGACTTTTTACTCCACTAGGTGAGCTCTTGTCTTTTTTAGACTAACCAATTTTGATTGGTTTATAAATCACCAATCGTGTTTGTGGTCAATTTCTTTAACCATCTTGGAAAACTTTTTCTCAATATGCTGAATCTGTTTTTTATTCGGGCTACAATAAGATATTTAATTTCCTTAAATATGATAAATGTCTATAATAGCATATTCACATATTTTACTTTTTTATTTTCTCAGAATAAGTAATTTCAACAATCATCATCATCATCATCAACCATTATCAATCCACTGCAGGATGAAGGTCTCTCCAAGTTCAATCCATCTTCTCTGATCATTAGCTTCTCTTTTCCACATCATTCCTGCACACTTTCTTATTTCATCCATCCATCTCACATGTGGTCTCTTTCTGGGTCTTTTAAATCTCTTGGAATCCAGTTTAAGATTTCAATTGTCCATTTATTATCATCTCTTCTAGCAATATGTCCAGCCCAATTCCACTTCAGTCTTTTAATTTTTTCAATGAGGTCAGTGACACCTATTTGTTTTCTCACCCATATATTGTGTTTTCGATCTCTTCTTGTTACCCCCAACATGTATCTCTCCATACTTCTTTGAATGGTCTGTCTCTGTATTGCTCTTCTATTAAGTGTCCAAGTCTCAGATCCATAAGTAAGAACTGGTAAACACATTTATTAAAAACCTTCCTTTTCAAACACATATGCATATTTACTTTTACTATCAAGTTATTTCTACCAAAGGCATTCCAACCAAGTTTAATTCTATGATTAATTTCATCCATTATGTTTCCATCTGTATTAATAATCTGACCAAGGTATTTGTAACTGTTAACTTCTTCTAACTCACCATAATCAATTTTTGTTTTCATATTCTGAGAAAATCCACTAAACATTACTTTAGTCTTTTTAACATTTATCTTTAATCCTACTTTCCTACTTTGATAACTCCTGCAACATTTTCTACAGTTCTAAAGCATTATTTGCAAAGACAACTATATCATCTGCAAAATCTAAATGACTTAAATAATCTCCATTTACTTTCACTCCTTTAGCTTCCCATTTTAATCCACAAAATACTTCTTACAGCACTGCTGTAAAAGTTTTGGATATATGGAGTCACCCTGTCTTACACCCTTATTGATGTTGACTTTCCCAGTATCATTATGTAATCTAATTGTTGCTGTTGCATTTTTATAACTATCCTTTAAAATATGACAATATTCTGGATATATATCTTGATGATTCAATGCTTTAATCACTGAAGAAATGTTTATAGAATCAAATGTCTTTTCATAACCTACAAATGCAAAGCATAATGGCAACTCATATTCATTTGTTCTTTTTATAATTTCTTTCAATACCTGGATGTGACCTACTCTACTAAAATTCACTTTTAAACCCAGCTTGTTTTCTTGGTTGGTGAAAATCCAATGTTCTCTGTAGACGAGTTGTAATTATCTTGGTAAAAATTTTGTATAAAACTGATAAAAGGGTGATAGATCTGTAATTTTTAATATCTTCATTATCACCTTTTTTAAATATTAATATTATTATTGCATTCTTCCAATCATCTGGCACATCTTCATTATTTAGACATTTGGTATATAACTTTGCTTAAAAATTTTTTATTTCTTCACCTGTTTCTTTTAATACATCAATAATAATTCCATCATTACCTGGAGCCTTTCCTGTCTTCATACATTTAATTGCATGTCTCACTTCTTCATTTAAAATTCTGAGCAATTTGGAAGATGTAATAGATATAGGAGGTACTTGTTCTTTATTACTATATAATTCTTGATAAAAGTCTTCTACCCATTTTATGATGTCATCACTCTTTTTAGTAATAATTCCATCTTTTTTCCTTATGGCAGCTATAAATTTCCTAGCAATACCAAAATGTTGTTTTACACTCTTGAGACTTTTATTTTCTTCTACAGCTTTTCTTGCTAGTTCACAGTTATACTTTCTTATATCATTTTCAACTCTTTTCTGCACCATTTTACAAAATTCGAGATATTCAATCATTTTTAATGGATCATTTTTGTATATCTTCATATTCCTTTTTTTCTTCATAAATTCTCTAGTCTCAGTAGAAATTTTATTGGTCAATTGCTGCTTTTTTCTACCAGCTATCTTTGTCACAGTTTTTAGAAGTGTGTCAGTTATTTTTATATTAATTTCATTCAAATCTGAATCATGTTCAAAATCAACTAATACTTGAAACTGATTTGTAAGTTCTAACTTAAATTCATTAGAATGTTTCTAAAAATTAAGAATATCAACTGTAAATATTGTTTTTCTTAATAATTTTTGTCTCTCTAGTTTTGCATTAACACATATCTTCCATCTTACTAATCAATAATCACTTCCTGTGTTAAATTTATTAAGAACATTACAATCTTGAAATATGTATTTTCTGTTAGTCAAAATATAATCCAATTCTGCTATATCTTCATTTGGATTCTTCCATGTCCATTTCCTTTTAACATTTTTCTCAAAAAAAGAATTCATAATATAACGTTTTTCTTTTTCTGCAAACTCCACAAGTCAATGTCCTCTCTCATTTCTAATACCATAACCAAAATTACCTACAGCACTTTCACCTTTCATTTGTTTATCAATTCTAGCATTAGAGTCTTGCATAACAATTTTAAAATGTTGTTTACTCTGATCTAAAGCCTTTTGTACATCTATATAAATATCTTCTACTACTTCATCATTATGAGAACTTGTTGGGGCATAAACCTGACTTATCTGTATTTGGTATCTGCTATTAAGTTGTATAACTATTCCTGACACTCTGTTCAATACACCATCAATCTCCACAATGTTGTTCTTCCACTTTTTATTTATAATGAATCCTACTCCACTTGTTTTACCAATATTTGTGTCTTTATAATAGAATATATGTCCACTTTTTAAATCAATTGTCTCTTCATTTTTTTTTCTTACTTCACAAAGTCCAATAATGTCCCCTCTAATATAAGACAGTTCTTCTAATTCTTGCAAACTTTCTTCACTTGAAAGTTGTCATTAAATGGCAGCCTGGGTCCATTAACAAGGATTCTTAACACCCTCTGACTTCATCCACCAACCATCACCTTGGTTGGTGACTTTATAGCCTCCTGGGAATAAGAGCCATGATTTACTTTTGTCTGTCATAAATTTTATATATCTATTGGAAAAATATTTAACATTTACACAAGCATTTATTCTGCCTTATCAGGCAACTGAGAAGAAAGACCATGGTGTTTCTTGATTTTAAACTCAGAGGTAAAAAGCTAATAAACTCACCATACTGGCTAATGTGTGTTGGTGAGCATCCCATCCATGTTCACATAATATATAAATAATCACATAATAATAATTACTGCAATGACATGGAATGGACATTAGGAATTTGCCCTGCTCGATTCCTTTAAGGCCTCTAAGAGGAATCAAAGGATCTCCTTTCAGTTACTAGCAAACTTCTTTCTGCAGCCTTTTAACAATCACTGTTTAGTAAATACAATGAATGTCAACAATTGCGTGTTCGCACATTTTACTTTTTATTTTCCCAGCCATGAGAGAAAAATATGACTGCAACCAAATCAGTTAGCATGGGCAACCATATGTATTTTTCCAGACATGGGGAAAAATTCTTTAGTTGTACTATGCCAAGAAACTGTTGGTTTAAACAGTACTTATGTGTGGTTTAATAATCACCAATTCGTAACATAATAAGTGTCTATTTAAGTGCGCACTCACATATTTATGCTCCCATTTTTTTCCCAGATAAGAAGAAAATTCTTTTGTCTGACTGCACCAAAATCTGTTGACTTGGGCAATATTTAAGTGATTTAATAATCACATAAACTTAAACGAGTGACTAAATAAGTATGCAGTCATGTATTTATGCTCTTATTTTATTCCAGCCATGGGGAAAAAATCTTTTGTCTGACTGCACCAAATATTTGTTGACTTGGATAGCATTTAAGTGATGTAGTAATCATGTAAACTTAAATGATTGACTAAATTGTGCACTCGTATTTATGCTCCCATTTTTTCCAGCCGTGGTGGAAAAATTCTTTGTCTGACTGAGTCAAAACTATTGGCCTGTTGACTATACCAAAACTGTTGGGTTTGGGCAGTATTTACACTCCCATTTTTTACAGACATGGGGAAAGCTCCCATTTTTCCCACCCATGGGGAAATTTCTTGTCTGACTATGCCAAAACTGTTAATTTGGGCAGTATTTATGCTCCCAATTCTTTATTTGACAGCCTTGGGGAAAGCTCCCATTTTTTCCCAGCCATGAGGAAATTCTTTGACTGATGGCACCAAAATCTGTTAACCTGTTGACTGCACTAAAACTGTTGTGTTTCATCTGGATTCTAGACCCAACTTACAGCAAAATAATATAAACACCCAAGTTAAATTAATATAATCTTTATTACATCTATATATATATATATTGTAACGATCCGGAGAAGGTGACTTAACGTAATCTGCACTACAGGGCGCCATCTAGGCATTTGAACCTAGAAAAATTTATAAAGTAGGCAGATACGTAAGTAAAAAAAAAAAAAAAATTTTTTTTTTTTTTTTAAATTTTGATTCCGGTCGTTAGCCCATGTCACTAGCTCAGTGGAATCGCAGAGATTTAATAAGATAATCTAAGAGTATATATAAAAAAAAGAATAAAATAAGCCACTGCCAGTAATTAACATACAAAAATTTATTTACGCACATATATATATAAGATTTAAAATTGTTTTAGTATCAGTTTACATTTTAACATTTAACATTAGTTTTAACTTTACTTTAATTTACATTTAATTACTATTATATTATAATTTTACATTTTAATTAAGTTCGCACATATAAATTTATGAAAGCTTGTTTATAATGTTGAATATAGATCGGTTACATAGATTTCACGGTCAAAAACATTTCAAAAGAAACATAAACAATCAAAATACAAAATTATTGATTACTGACAATTGCGGAGGGAAATTTATACGTAACCCAATAGTATTCACTATAAGATACTTGCATTGTCACCAATAACTTAAAAGACATCCGAATAAATACATTTTAGATACTCACCATAAGGTATCATTATTTATCGAATGTCTATATATTTTGATCAAATATGAAAACCCAAAACATACTTAACTGATAACCAATCCATGCAAGCGTCTATAAACAACTTAAATTTAATGCATTTTTATTTAGGGTCAAGTATGAATAGACTACATAGATTTGCATTTGAAAATAAAATATTCTATCCCTATTTAACCTTAGTCTAAAATTCGCAGTCAAACTGGCATCAATTCATCTGATACATCGATGTATTCAATGTAATACGGAATACGGCAGCACCAAAAAGATTAAGAGAAGATATTGACTCTCATTAGATAGGAATATTACTTCTATCCAATGAGAAGAACAATAAAAAAAAAACTCCATAGAAAGGAACTGCGCTCTGCGTCTTATAATTCCTTCCATAGGCAAAACGGGAGAGTGCGGCGTATGAAGCGATTCTGCCAGTAGCGAATCTCCGACTACATCTACTAACTACATCAATATATCCAATCCATTGACCCAATCTAACAACGACACAAATAACCTAAGATTACCCTCCCCTAATATAACTCTACAAATCTATACAGCCATTCACGCCCGACTTAAGTTTAACATTTATATAATTAATTTAACGAAAAACAAAAAAAATCATGATAAAAACTTAAAGAATAAAAAATAAATAAATGGAAATGATTTTACATAAATAAGAAAAAAAATACATCAAATAACACTATTAATAAAGAATTTAGTTTGGTCAGATAGGATCATATTGCAATCATTTAAATATAGAAAATTTTAATTTAATGTTCATTATTTATAAAGTTCTTATGGTTTAAAACAGTTCATCTTTATCCTTTGCTTGCCATGAACGTGAATTCCCATGCTGTCCTAAGATTGGTATACATTTAGCCATTGTTTTATTTCTTCATTCGGAGGTTTTTTAATTTAGTTGGTCCTCAATGTAGAAAACGATGTTTCACTCCCTTTTCTTTAACAGCTGAAGGAATTGAAAGCGCCTCTTTCAATCCCTTCACCTCCAACTCCGTACTAATATATATAGTCACATCGTAATAATCATTAACTAACTAATAATTTCCAAACTTGTCCTTTTTATATTAATGTGAAGGATTGCATTTACATTACGTCACCGATGCGATGGTCCTTTCGCTGCGGTCCGATTCCATAGGGATTTCTTCTTATTTGCTAACAGTTTCTATTGTTTTCCTATCTGACTGATGTTTTTACATTTAAATGCCCAAGGCTGGTTTACATTTAACTAATTAACAATCATTTCCGTTTCTGATTAATTAACCTGTTTTCCAAATCAAAAATATATTTAAAGATAAATTTAAAGATATAATTTTATCTCCAAATCTTTTTAAAATTTAGTTTTAAAATACTTTTTCTTTAATAAAGTTTTATTTTAATAATTTTTCATTTATCTGTGTGATTTAATATATATGAGTTTAAGATGATATTTAGTTTCAATTTTTAATTCTTAAAGAAAATTTTTAAATGCGAACTTTTTAATTTACTTTCATGTTTAATAAATATAAAAAAAACAACGTAACGAACGTCTGTGCTCGTTACAATATAATACAAGAGAATATATACAATATTGAATATTTTAGATAAATATAAATTCTGGTCTCTGCATCTTGTGGTCCTACTACTTTTAACTACACCTGATAACTTGCCTCATGGGTAGGGGGTATGACTCTTCTGGCTGTACAAGACAGCTTGCTTTGAGTCAACACTAGTCTTAGTAGTGTCTGGTCCATCTGGGGATTTGCCTAACTGCATAGACAAATAGTGCATTGCTATTAGTGGCAATGCTTGCTGCTGTTCAGGTTGGCAGAGCTTCCCTGAAAGAATGCATACTGTCTTTCTGGGTTGGACAGACATTCTCCCCCATTTCTCGCAAAAGGCTGACTATTTATAGCCAGATCACTGATCTTACTGAAGACATTTGGTTTTGGTGATCATCACTGCTTATTAGCCTGTACTAATCATTGGCTATGGCTGTACATTAGCCTAGGGGTCAGCAGCAACCAATGTTTAATCTGATCAGATAAAGACAGAATCTGGAATAGTTCACTTCTGAGAGAAGAGAGGACTATAACCATATTCAAGAATTTGACATATAGTATTTGAATCATAAAAAGTTGTAGCTTTTATTTTCTGGAGGTCATAAAGTCATCAACAAAGAACAGGAAATTGTTAATTAAAAATGAAGTGAAGAAATATTGTACTAAAAGAAATTACATATTAAATAGAACATTATTAGACTATATAAGAGTAGAAGTAAAAGCAGAAAAAAACAAACAATTTATTTCAAATATGGAAAGGCTTTTTACTTCAAAGATACAAATACTGGAATTTCAATTTGAAAATGATTTATTATATAAAAAAAATATTGGAAAGAAAGATGGTATATCAGACAAAGTATTAAAATTTATTATTCCATTTTACAGTAATTCAAGTTTATGCCCTAACAGATTCTTATTTTGATAAAACAGTGGATTAATTTTATATAGATGTTCATTGCAGATTTTAATGTAAAACTAGAACATTGTAAAAGTTTATTGGGAAAATTTGAATGTGAAGACAGAAATAAAAAATAAGCAGAGTTTTAGAACTTGCTAAGATCATTAAATCTATACAATCTGGATTGTTTTTTTTTTTTTTTGAGAAAATTCTTATGAAAAAAATGAATACAGAAGCATCAAAATAGTGGCACATCTGTTGGATTATATTTTAACCGCTGAAAATGTGTATTTCAAGATTATAATACACTTGATAGATTTTCACAGAAATGATAGACGATTAGTGAAATCTAAGATTTATGGAAATAAAAAAATGAAGTATCAATTGTTACTAGGAAAGACAGTATGCTTTACTTCAGAAATGCTCAAATTTATGTTTAAAATATCAGAGTGACTTTGAAAATTTATCCAAAATTGAACAATTATCAATTAGAAAATATTTAAGTACTCTATTAAAGCAGATAACACAGTGGGCAGATGGTAGAAATGGTGATCAAGTGATAATTAATGGTTTAAAGCAGATAACTAGAACAAAAACATGCAATTTGACAGTGTATTTTTTTTACTAAGATAAAAAGAATGAATATATGTAAGAAAGAAGAATTTTAAAAACTAATGGAATTCTTTCAGATGAATATGGAAAAGAGTTAAAGATGTGAAAAAAAACAACAGAATAGTGAAATGATAAAGACATTCATAGAAAAGGATAAGTTTCAAAGATCTTAACTTGCTATTAGAAATTAAATTATATCAGCAATAAGAAGAAAAGAAAAATGGATAAACTAAAAACAAGGATAATATGATGAAATATTCAGAACATTTTTACAAAAAAATATATAGGAATAATAAAAAATAGTGGGATTAATCAAGCTGTGGAAGAAGAAGAATAAAAAATAGGTAAACAAAATAACTAATATTAGATGAAATGTCATGTATTTAAATGCAAAGTGCAGAATGCTTTTAAATTTATGAAAAATGTAAAGTTTGAGAAAGTGACAGAATATTATAGTTCTTCTTTCTTTTTTAAATAAAAAAATAAAAAAAGAAAGCAAATGAAAAAAATAGAGCATATATATATACAAAATGTGTAAATGATGAGAATTTAACAGATGACTGGAAGAATGCAATAATTGTGTTATTTTAAAAAAGTAAAAAAAAAAAAATTAGTAACAAAGAGCTTTGCAATTTGTTTTCAGTAAACTTTGGACATAACAAACCAAATTATATTAAAAATGATATTTATTTTAAAAAGCACAGACCATTTGTAATTAAATTGAAAGGCTGCAAACCTCTTGCACTTATTATAATTATAATAGTTATCTGACAGCCAATCAGATGTTATGGTTGCTGTCTGAATAGCGATCAAACCGTAAACACATGACAAAAAATTTTATAAGAAAGGGCAGTCCACCCTCTTCTCTATGAAAAGTTTGTAGCCTTTCAATTTAATTTCAAACTGTCTGCACTTTATAAAATAAATATTATTTACATATGTTACTGCAAGTTATAACATCTAAAAACTACTGTGTAGTAAATCGTAGGATTTTGCACTGTATGTTTGTAATTTAGACTCACTGAGTTAAATGTTCACGCTTTCAAACCTAAATGCTTTAGACTGGCTTAGATATATAGAAAGACAATTAGAAAAGGACCGCCCTTTTCTTGTAAAATTGTTTGTCATGTGTTTATAGTTTCATTGTTATTCAGACAGCAATCATAACATCTGATTGGCTATCAGATAAATATTATAATTATAATAAGCATGAGAGATTTGCAGCCATTCAATTTAATTAAAAATGATTATAATTTATTGGCCACATTCAAATATACATTATAGAAAAAATAAACAAATATGAGTGTGTACATTATATGGTGACATTATCAAGATTAACGTAATGAATTAACCTGTTAAATCTTTTACAGCACTTTTATGGAAATATTGTGTGAATTAAAACGGGAAACATTGATAATAAAATAGTTGCATATGATGTGGATTTTTATTTAAAAAAATACTTCAAAACTACAGGAATATGAAAGACCTGAAAGAAATACTAAGTATTGTTCAGTAGATATTTTATTAAAAAAGCAGAAAACACCTTTGACAAATTATTAATATATATGAAATTATAATGAATTAAATTAACAAAAAAATTAAACTTGGATGAAGCATCTTAGATAGAAACAATTTAATTTTTAAAGAGAATTCACTAACATGCCTGAAAAGAAGATTATCATATGTTCAAACAAAGATTATTTATTAGTTAGAAATTTCAGTACTTAATTGAAGATAAATACAGATAATAGGTGCTGGAAATACATATGTTACAAGAAGAAATAAAAAATATAAGTAACATTAAGTAAGTGAAGAAAATGCAATGTAACTGGATTGAATATATTGCAAGAAAAGATACCAATAGCTGGGCTATTGAAATTTTCAATTATACTTAAAAGATATAAATGCAATTTACTCACTGTTCTTTAAACACTTTTTAGCAAAAAACCTTTTATTGTACATATATGCATACACAATCTTACATTTCGACTGTCCTGCAGTCTTCTTCAGAGCTATAATATAATGAACAAAATAAAATATATAACTATATTAATTATACCATAAAAAATGTAAACAATAAAAAAAACAAAAAAACATAAAATAAAACATAATAAAACTGAAATAAATATAATCGAATCCAAATAATATATTTTGTTATATTTTATGTGTTTTTTTTTTTCAATTGTTTACATTTTTATGGTATTATTTATATAGTTGTAAATCTATTATTATATAGCACTGAAAATTTTGAAATTATTAAAGCTGAAGTCAACCTCCGATAATGTGCTTTCTTAAATATTATAAATCTCCACACACTCACTCGCCAGTAAGAATTTAAAACACTTAAGTGAACCATTTAAGTTCAGAGTACATTTGCATATACATAAATCTCACTGACCATGTTTAAATCAGGGCTTGAGTCTATTGTGTGCCTGAGATTAACTAAAATTGTACAATTCAATATTTGAGTATAACATCAAGCACACAATAGACTCAAGCCCTGATTTAAGCATGGTCAGTGAGAGTTGATGTATATACAAATACGCTCTAAACTTAAGTGATTCACTTAAGTTTTTTTAAACTCTTACTGGAAGGCAAATGTGTGGAGATTTATAATATTTAAGAAATAGCACATTATCTGATGCTGGCTTCTGCTTTAATAATTTCATTATTTATATAGCTATATATTTTATTTTCATCTTTCATTTGTTTACCAATTCTAGCATTAAAGTTTCCTATAACAATTTTAAAATGTTGTTTACTCTGATCAAAAGCCTTTTATACATCCATAGAAAAATCTTCTACTACTTCATCACTATGACAACTTGTTGGGACATAAACCTGAATTATCTGCTATTAAGTTGTGTAACTAATCTTGCCACTCTGTCCATTACACCATCAATTTCCATAATGTTGTTCTTCCAATTTTTATTTAAAATGAATCTACTCCACTTGTATTTCCAATATTTGTGCCTTTATAATAGAATAAATGTCCACTTTTTAAATCAATTGTCTCTTCACCCTTTCTTCTAACTTCACAAAATCTAATAATGTCCCATTTAATATAAGACAGTTTTTCTTCTAAATCTTGCAATCTTCATTCACTTGAAAGTGATCTGCAGTTGTAAGTACCTAAATAAAAAGTCATCATCAAATGGCAGCCTGGGTTCACAATCAGGGGATTTTAGCACCTTCACCATCGGCTACCAGCCGCTTTAGTTGGTGACTTTACAACCTCCTGGCAATAAGGGCCATGATTTATTTTTGTCTGACATGATTGTGTATATCTATTGCAGAGGTCCCCAACCTTTTTGCACTTAAGAGCACATTCTATAATACTGGCCAGGTGGTGGGCACCATTTATTTTTTTCAACCAGATCGTGGGCACCATTTATTTTTTGAATGTAAATTTATAGTTGGATATTGTTAATAATACACATAATATACAAAAAAAATATTTATTTAAAAAAAAAAATTAACATATAATTAACATTTATATTTTTATGCTGTAAAAGTATAGTATGCCCTACAATTTGATTACAATATAATACAATAATTTATAAGAAATTTTAAAAATTAGATTTATTTGTATCAGATAAATAATTTTTTATCATGTTCAGATAGCGGCGGGCAGATGTAAAATGGTCTGTGGGTGCCAAAGTGCCTGCGGGCATAGGGTTGGGGACCCCCTGATCTATTGAAAAAATATTTATCATTTACACATACATTTATTCTGTCTTATCAGGCAATTTTATCAGGTAATTTTATCAGGTAATGTTATGAAGTAATTTTTATAGGTAATTTTGGTTACAGTAAAAAAAATGAGAGAGGACATAGACTTGTGGAGTTTGCAGAAAAAGAAAAACTTTATATTATGAATTCTTTTTTTGAGAAAAATGTTAAAAGGAAATGGACATGGGAGCATACAAATGAAGGTACAGCAGAATGGGATTATATTTTGACTAACAGAAAATATATATTTTAAGATTGTAATGTTCTTAATAAATTTAACACAGGAAGTGATCATCGATTAGTAAGATGAAGATATATGTTAATGCAAAACTAGAGAGACAAAAATTATTAAGAAAAACAATATTTATAGTTGATATTCCTAATCTTCAGAAACATTCTAATTAGTAGATTTTGAACATGATTCAGATTTAAATGAAATTAATAAGAAAATAACTGATACACTTTTAAAAACTGCAACAAAGATATCTGGTAGAAAAAAGCAGCAATTGACCAGTAAAATTTCTACCGAGGCTAAGAATTTATGAAGAAAAGAAGGAATATGAAGATATACAAAAATGTTGCATTAAAAAGGATTGAATATCTCAAATTTTGGAAAATGGTGTGGAAAAGAGCTGAAAATTATATAAGAAAATATAACTGTGAACTCAAAGAAATCTGTAGAAGAGAATAAAAGTCCCAAGAGTGTAATCTGCAATAAAAAAAAGATGAAATTATTACTAAAAAGAGATATAACATCATGAAGACTTCTATCAAGAATTATATAGTAACAAAGAACAAGTACCTCCTATATCTATTATATCTTCTGAATTGCCCAGAATTTTAAATGAAGATGTGAGACATACAATTAAATTTATGAAGAAAGAAAAGGATTCAGGTAATGATGGAATTATAATTCATATATTAAAAGAAGCAGGTGAAGAAATAGAATTTTTTTTAGCAAAATTATATACCAAGTGTCTAAATGATAAAGATGTACCAGATGATTGGAAGAATGTAGTATTAATATTAATAGAAGATATTAGAAATTACAGACCTATCAGCCTTTTATCAGTTTTATACAAAATTTTTACTAAGATAATTACGACTCGTCTTCAGAGAACATTGGATTTCCACCAACCAAGAGAACAAGCTGGTTTTAAAAGTGGTTTTAGTACAGTAGATCATATCCAGGTATTGAGAGAAGTTATAGAAAGAACAAATGAATATGAGTTGCCATTATGCTTTGGATTAGTAGATTATAAAAAGGCATTTGATTCTATAAATATTTCTTCAGTGATTAAAGCATTGGATCATCAAGGTATAGATCCAGGATATTGTTATATTTTAAAGAATATTTATAAAAATGCAATGGCAACAATTAGATTGTATAATGATATTAGGAAAGTCAACATTAAGAAGGGTGTAAGATAGGGTGACTCCACATCTCCAAAACTTTTTACAGCAGTGCTGCAATAAATATTTTGTGGATTAAAATGGGAAGCTAGAGGAGTGAAAATAAATGGAGATTATTTGTCATTTAGATTTTGCAGATGATGTAGTTGTTTTTGCAAATTATGCTTTAGAGTTGTAGGAAATGTTGCAGGAGTTATCAGATGAAAATAGAAAAGTACGACTAAAGATAAATGTTAAAAAGACTAAAGTAATGCTCAATGGATTTTTTCAAAATATGAAAATAAAGATTGATTATGATGAGTTAGAAGAAGTCAACAGCTACAAATAACTTGGTCAGATTATTAATACAGATGGAAACATAATGGATGAAATTAATTGTGGAATTAAACTTGGTTGGAGTGCTTTTGGTAGAAATAACTTGATACTAAAGGGAAATATGCCTATGTGTTTGAAAAAAAAAGATTTTTAATAAATGTGTTTTACCAGTACTTACTAATGGATGTAAGACTTGGACACTTAATAGAAGAGCAATACAGAGACTTCAGGTTACTCAAAAAAATTTGGAAAGAAGCATGTTGGGAGTAACAAGAAGAAATCAAAAATGCAACATGGGTAAGAGAAGTACCATGTGTTACCGACCTTATTGAAAAAATTAAAAGACTGAAGTGGAGTTGGAATGGACATACTGCTAGAAGAGATGATAATAGATGGACAATAGAAATCTTAAACTGAATTCCAAGAGATTGTAAAAAACCCAGAAAGAGACCACATGTGAGATGGATGGATGAAATAAGAAAGTGTGCAGAAGTGATGTGGAAAAGAGAAGCTAAAGATTGGAGAAGATGGATTGAACTTGGAGAGACCTTCATCCTGCAGTGGATTGATAATGGTTGTTGATGATGATATTTTATTTTGTTACTTGTATCATAGCTCTGAAGAAGACTGCAGGGCAGTTGAAATGTAAGATTGTGTATGCATATATGTAAAATAAAAAGTTTTTGCTTAAAAGTGTTTGAAGTTGAATAAATTACACTTATATAAGATATTATAGCAAAATAAAAGAATTGGTGAATTTGATAATATATTTAAAAAACTTTAACAAGCCTATAAAGAGAATATATTTAAAAGATGTAGATAACAAAGTTTGCTGAAATGTTGGATGCAGTAGATTGAAATAAATTTTGAAAGTGAGATATCCTGAAGAGTATGTTATTGATTAAAAGTGGTGTGTAAATTAAATTAGATTATTCAAGATAGTAATAGTTATATTTATAAATATATTAAATAACCTCAATACTACCATGTATTCTTTTAAATTCATATAAATAAACATACAATAAAAGACTTATTCTTTTAAATTCATATAAATAAACATACAATAAAAGACGTATTCTTTTAAATTCATATAAATAAACATACAATAAAAGACGTATTCTTTTAAATTCATATAAATAAACATGCAATAAAAGACAAATGATCTCAAAATACATTTCATGCTGAATCTGCACTCATTAGTTAGTCCAGATCACCATTTCTCATATATATATATATATTATATGAAAAATATCTAGATTAAATAACTATATTTTGAATTACAAGTGTCAAACTAACTCAACCTACATCTTTGACACATCCATTTTAGATAAATACAGTAAAGATTATTGCTAATTATTTACTAAACTAGAGATTATCTATAATACAGATATAAACTTTTAAAACTCAATTAAAAATTGATATATCTAATTTTTTAAAATTAAGCACGCACACTGAAATTATTCACATTTCTTTTTTCCATTTGCAATATCTTTATAAATTTATTAAATAACCTCAATACTATCACACATTCTTTTAAATTCATATAAATAAAGACACAATAAAAAACAAATGACTCCCAAGATGCAATATTTTTATAAATATATTAAATAATCTCAATAATACCATATATTCTTTTCAATTCATATAAATAAAGACACAAAAAAAGACAAATGATCTCCAAGATGCATTTTGTGTTGAACCAACACTCATCATTGGTGCAGGTCACCATCTCTCATATATATATATATTATATGAAATCTATCTATATCAACTGTCAAACTAACTCAACTCACATCTTTGACACCATCTACTTTAGATAAATACAGTAATAATTATTGCTAATCCTTTACTAAACTATAGATTGTCTCTAGCTCAGATATAAACATTAAAACTCAATTAAAGATTAATATATCTGATTTTTTAAAATTAAGCATTTGTCTTTTATTATATCTTTATTTATATAAATTTAAAAGAATATGTGATAGTATTGAGATTATTTAATATATCTAACACGTGGAAAAGAGAAATGTGATTAACACCATGTGTGTGAGTGTTCTTACTTAAAAAAAAAAATCCAGATATGTTAAGTTTTAAAGTTTATATTTGTGCTAGAAGAAATTTCTAGTTTAGTAAATAATTAGCAATAATCATGACAGTATTTATCTAAAATGGATGATGTCAAAGATGTGGGTTGAGTTAGTTTGACACTTGTAATTCAAAATGTAATATTATTTATTAGTAATTCGCAATTTGTTTTGTCTAAAATAATACCGAATTGAAGGGGAAGGCTAGAAATGTATTATTATTTCAGCATTAAATTAAACATTATTTTTTAAAAAACATACACTCACAAGAACATGCACACCCACCAAAATGCTAAGATTGATGTAAAATTAATGAATTGCACAAGCAGTTCAATCACAAACGGCTAGTATTTTTTTTATTTTTGTACGGAAATTTAGGATTTCACTAGTAAACTTCTCTGTTATCATATCCATTCAAAGCAATTGTTTATTTCAAGGTAAAAGAAAAAATATATACTTTTTTTTCTTCCATTTGAACAATAACTTATTTCTTTGTTTTTTAATTTATATTTTACTTCATACCAAACTATATAGAGGGCAGAAGTACCTAAATCTTTTCGCGCGTGACTGATCCCTTAATTTTTTGTATCCCATTTTATACCTTTAGCAGGCGCTATAGTCAAAATAACAGCAATGAAGTTAATTTAATAAATTCATAGTATTTCAAATCGAGCAAAATTTTAGTAGATTTATTATTATTATTTTTTAATTAAAAGTAATAAATGGCAGTTTACGTCGTCCGCGCTGCAGACGATTTTCAGATGACGTAATCTGATCGTAAAGTGAATAGAAAGTGGTAGTGTGTAAGAGAAAAAGTCAATGAAATTGATATTGCTGCCAAAACTTTTTAAATTTTTACAAAACTTGAATCAATTATTTTAATTATTTATTACATCTTTATATTTTTCACGTTATAAATATTATACTGGAAAGGGAACGCGATACAACTAAATACTGTAGTTATTAACGGGAAAATGTGTTTTATGTTGGTATGGATGTAAAGATTGAAAACCCGTAACAATTTATTATTCAAGAAGCGCTAACGAATTTGGATATTCTGTGGATCTTCAAGTGTCAAAATGTCTTCTGCTCGAGAAGTTGAACAGGACTCAGGTTTGACAATTTTTTCTTTAAATTTAAAAACAATCACCTGCACTTCTCACTTAAAATACACACACGCACATACCGTAATGTTATTTTATAAGTGTATCATATTTAAATAAGTATTTAAAAATATTAATTTACTTAAATTATTGATAAAGTGCTTTTTATTTTATCCATTATACGTCATCGTCTGCTATCGTGACCTGAATTTTTTTTTTAATATTGTCAGCTTTCAGGTGGATAAATAATAACGCTGTTAGTAAAAATTGACAGCAGTTAATGTAAGATTTTATTAGAACATGTGAAGTCATATTTGTCTGTCCAAATTATACAATAGTATATATATATTGAAATAAAGATCTGAAATAATATAAAGTAAATTCAAAGAAATAATATTATACTTAAAATATCTTTTGCAGTATAATAATTTTAATGTTATGATTAAGAATTTAGTATTATAGTATATCCATAAATAAATAAATAAAAATTTAATAGGCGTAGGCTCTCATTTTATGTTCTTTAATCCGAAATCGCTCTTGGGGGTTGTTTGGCTTTGTGTATTAAAAAAATTAAATGAATACATTAATATGTATTATTTAAAATGTATTATGTGAATACATATAGAACTTTTCGCTTTATAATAAATCTTGATTATACTTATAAATTCTATGTTCAAAATTTATGATAAAGGATTAGCCTAGAAGATGTTTGTGCATACACGTAATATATGAATATTAAATATATATATATTACCGCTATTCAGATTTTAATCTTGCTCTTAATGCTAATTACTCTTGCATATTTCATGCTCTTTAGATTTATGACTCATTTTATCTATACATATACATACAAACACCAAAAACATGCATATGTAGTGCCTCTTCTTATCTTTTAAGATTTTTGTAGGGACAAATTTTAGTGATACTGAATATAATTTTAAGTCAAAAATATTATAATGTGGATTTTCATTTTTATAATTAATTTATACCATATTAACAATAAGTCATCGATTACAAAACAAGACAGATTTTAATTCCAGTAGAAATAAACACAAAAGTTGATAAATAAAAATCATTAAAACAGAATTTATATAAAGTTCTAACTAAATGAAAGTCAAATTAAAAAGAAAAAAGTATTTTAGATTGTAACATACATATATTTACTTAAGCTTCCTATAATTAATATATAAAAAAGAATAACTATCAAAATTTTCTCAATTAGAAAATGATTCATCAGTCAGAAAATTAAGAAGCCTAGTTGAATAAAAATCAATAGAGAATAAAAATATAAAAGCAAAATCTTAAAAATCTATATCTGAAACTCAAACAAAAAAAAGGAAATTTATTCATTTTAAAACTACATACTGTCACAAATTTAGTCCATTAAAAAGAATAATTCACAAATTACCGACAAAATAAAAATATTTTCTTTCCCAATTATTCTCTATAACAAGCAAACAAAAAAGTAGTTTGCAATTTGTGGAATTCATTATTTAAAAAATGTTTCATTATAATAATTCAAAATGATTATTAAAAATATATCAGCATTAAAATAATTTGTTGCATATAAAACTATCCAGATAATGCAAAACATAGAATGTGATGGCTTAATAGATAATTTTTCATTGATTCTAGACAATAATATTTTCTTCATTGTGAGCATTTTCAAAATGTAACAGCTTTTGGAAGAAAATCTTCATGCTTACATGTTCATTGATATCTTGGTAATTAATCAAAAAATAACAAGTGGCAGTACATTTTATTCAAGCCACAATTAGCCATTATTTAGCCTAGGTGAGAATCATTAAAATGTAATATAAAAATTAATTATATAATATCAGAAGTATTGATAGAATCTATTAATGATTTTTTACTACATCTTGATGTTTTCTAATCCACTGTAATTGATAACATTTTTTTTTATATCATTATCATTTGGTATTCCAAAAAAAAAAAATGATTAAAGTATGACAATATAATTAAAATGAATAGAGAGAAAAGTGTAAATACTCCTTACTCAATTCCATTTAATTCTTTAAGAATATCATTAAAATTAAGAAGAAAATCAAGTTCAAACACTTTAGTGCCTCATCATAGAATGTAATATAAGGAGCATACCAATAACTCAAACAAGCCCTTATTTAATAAGTGCAGTAAGAAAAAATATTCAAAATCTCTATCTAGAATATTCTTATCCCTAGACCAATTGTTTTTGAGCTTATGGCTCACTTCAGTGAGGAGTTAGAACATTCTGACACTAGATCTAAAATATCAACTCAAAACCCAGAACTTACTTAATACAGAACTATTGAGAAAAAAAATCTGAAATTTTCAGATGTAACAATGTCTTTAAATCCAGCTAACTCAAATAGCTATATGGGACTGAACCAAATTCAGATCTACCATATATTAATAACCTTAGCATTGCCAAAGACTTAAAGGTAAAATTATAATAATCAATAAAGCAACTCATATATAATAGGACATTGCTTTTAAAAAAGCTTGTATTTACAAATATGTAATCTAGGGAGTGTACCAATAGCTCAAACAAGCTCTTATTTAATAAGAATATTCTAGATAGAGATTTTGAATATTTTCTCTTACTGCACTTACTAAATAAGATGTGATATGATGCACTGTGACTTAAACAGAGAAACCTGTTAACCACATTACTACCCTAAATTTTCCCATAATCTGTTCCATCCCATTTCCACAACATAATCTTTGTCAACTCTATGGTCTTTATATCTAAATTCCCCTTATCTTTTCCCAAACCCAACATAAAAACCAATAATCCACTTTCTGTATAATCATTTTGTTCGTATTTATTCTTCCATAACTTCATTATTTGTATGCTCCCCATATTACATTGTTGAAAATGCAAGCTTTTTAAAAGCTAGGTCTCGTTACATATGACTTGCTTTATTGATCATCATAGAATGTAAATCATGAAGCATGATGCTTCAGATGCAATAGAATATGACATATTGAAATAAATTGCACTGCTACAAAGTATGACAGATACATTAGATTTGGCAATTCATAATTAATTGCTAAACACAAAAATTGGACTCAAATTGTTTCCAGAACATTATAATTTAGACAAATCTGGTATCATAAAATATGATATAATTGGTACACCTATATTATTGTCATAAATTGAAGAAGTCTTGTAGATTTGATGGTATGATTCCTACTTTGAAAAAGAATGACTATGAAAATAACTATGAATAATTATCTAAAAAAGAGTAAGAATCATTAAGGTGAATTAGAATTCATAAAATAATTACAAAAAAACCATTAATGTAAGTTATAAATTTAATAATATATATTTTTAAAATGAGATGGATTGGAATGACCACTTAATAGTGATCAGTCATCTGTAAATAGAAATAATAAGCAAATATAAAAAAATACTATCATAAATTTTATGTTTGTCTTCTAGTCTAAATCCTAAATATCAGACAGATATATTCAGAAAGAAATGATAATTAAAGTTTAACACTAATAAAACATATGACTTTTTCTGCTTATTCTTAACTTGTATTTTCAAGAGTAGTTATCTTTTTCCTACTTCAAATTTTTTATTATAAGCATCCTACTTCAGAATCTTTTATTATAAAATTGCAAAATCATCAAACATGAATAATTAGTGATATTATATCCACTTACCAAAAACAATTTATCACATGCTTTAATCAGTATGACTTTTGATTCAAAGCTAAGACTAATGCATTTACACATCAAAACAATTATATTTAATTCCTTTATACTATCAAGCTACTAGCCTGAAAATTTCTACATTTTAAACTCTGATTTTCCTACAGTAGATAGGTCTAAAGTATGGTTAACATAACTGCTTTATGGTCAAAATTTATGGATTTTTGCATCATTGTATGGCACAAATACACAAATCAGAAATAAAAATAAATATCTTAATATCCTAACTTTAATTGTAAATGATCTATATGACAATTTGTATAAGAATTTAATAGAAATATTTAAAAAAAAAATCTGCATAAGGCATTATTGTCTTTATAATGACTAATTTGCTAATTAAAAAAGGCAGAATTTAATTCTAGAGATATTATATATCTAATTGCCATCTGCTAATCTCAAAAAGAAAAAAAAACATTACCACTTATAATTTATAAAATTATCAAAAATTCATATGAAAATCCATAATAATTATTATCATTGAGATGAATTATGAAATGTAAGTCACTTCATAGATAAATTTTATTTTAATGATTTACATACCTTTTCAACTCAAATACCAGATCACTAATA
Source organism: Epiperipatus broadwayi (assembly GCA_028023455.1). Lineage (NCBI taxonomy): Eukaryota > Metazoa > Onychophora > Udeonychophora > Euonychophora > Peripatidae > Epiperipatus > Epiperipatus broadwayi. The sequence goes on from JAQFVV010006235.1 coordinate 6,293,997, forward strand.
TATATTTTTTTCTGAAACCATCTTTGCTCTTAAGAAATTATTAATTCTTTTTCCAACTATCCATATGCCTGATTAAGAATAAATTTAAATCATAATCTTGCATGTCTGTATAAATTTACATTAAATAAAATCAGATACTAGAAATTAAAAAGGTAGTGACATTCTTTGTGCAAAAAGTTGAATTACAATTAAGTCTATCAGTTGCTAGTATGTTTTCAATGAGATTTGTAAAAACAATAGATGATAATGTGATAAAATTGTATTTTAATGCATTGAAGCTAAGAAATTGTGTTTTGTTAAGAAGTTGATTAATTAATTTGGAATGTTCATTTCTTCTGGTGAATTTGATTTGAATTTTAGATAAAATGTAGTTTTATAAGATCTGATTTTTGTTGAGAAAGAATTTAAATTTTATTGAGATCATCATGTTTAAATTCTGACATAATTTGGAAAATAGCTTTGGTTGATAACGAATCTGAGGAAAGAGATGAAACAATACTGATTCAGCTTTTAGTGTTTTTATTAGAGTTGTAATGTTAGTGACAAATTTTTTTTAATGATTTTTAAAATATTTAGTTACTATTGAGATCTTCCTGATATTTTTATGCATTTAAGAAATTGAACTTTTTATTTCATCTTCCAATAACTTTCTATGATCAGTTACTTGATTTAGTAATGAAGATGGAGAGCATTATTTCTCTTGTTAATTCATGTTTCTGTTTTGTTATTGGCTAGGAAATTATGAATATTATTTGTGATAACTATAATATATTATGCTTGGTGATCTCACATAGATATTTTTCCCCCATTAGAATGATTCTTCAACTTTGAATTTGTTAAATCAAAGTATTTAAATTTCTATAAGAAATGTTCTTATAATTAGTTTAAACATGTTAAGAGAAGTCTTAATGCATTAAAAGTGTTTTTTTTTTTTTCAATTTTCTTTTTTATACAAAAATTATTTCAAAGATTTGGAAGCAAAAATATAGCAATCTAAAAACTAAATAAACTCAACAGTGATGCCCAAAAATTGATCTGTGTACTATAATACTATAATTTTTCTGAAAAAAAAAAAAAAAATTAACAAGAATTTTGCCAATAGTTGATAGCCATTTACCTATAGAACAAGCTTGATCAAGCCAGATAAAATCAGTTATGAACAAGGTTTATCTTTAATATCTCATATCAAAAAAAAATTTTAAATTAATTGAAAAGTTGTGCTGCCTTTATTGATTAAATTTCCCTTAAGATTCTGTTTAGAAAAATTGTCTGCTAAGCATTTTAAATACATGAAATCCACTCATTTATTTGATAAAATGCTTTCCAATCCTAAATGATAATTGTAGTAGATACAAAAATTTACACAAGGTACAGTCTATCACTTCATTTAATGCAGTGCAGGAACTTAGTTTATTCTGATAATACTACTTTGACTTTTCAAAAGGATCTTTTTTTGAAAGAGAAAAGTATCTTAATAAGAATAAGATAAGACTGGAAATCTTTTTCAAAGACTATTTCTAATCCAATAAATACAGTCTGCTCAATTTTTCATTTAAACAACAAGGAATCATCTAATAATCTAAATATAACTACAATAATAGACTGAAACACAATCCTCGTTCATATTATCTAGAAAAAACCTTTATTTGAAGTTAGAACTAAATTAATTTCTAAGAAAAATGTTGTGTTTGGTCTGGATTACAGATCCAACCAACAGGAAATAATGTAAAATAATACTGAAACAAGTAGTACAATTAATATATTTATTATTATGTACAAATATATACAATACAATATATACAAGTGAATATTGACAAGTTGAATATTGGAGTTATAAACTCTGGGTTCTGCCTACCGCTTCCAGCCACACCTGATGGCTTGCCTCACGGGTAGGGTCTATGACTCTTCCAGCTGTATAAGACAGCTTGCCTCGAGCCGAGAGTGGTCTTAGCAGCATCTGGTCTCTGTGGGACTTGCCTAGCTGCATAGACTAAATAGCGTAGTGCTATCAATGGGAATACTTGCTGCTGTTTAGGTTAGCAGAGTTTCCCTGGGAGAACGCAAAGAGTCTGTTTAGGTTAGACACATTCTTTCTTGATCCTCACAAAAGGTTGACTATTTATACCCAGATCCCTGACCTTATTGAAAACCTTTGGATTCAGAAAGCATCATTGCTTATTGGCCTGTAATAATCATTGGCTATGTTGTTATCTATACATCAGCCTATTGGCCTGTGGCAAACAATACTTAATCCGATCAGATAAGAAGGCATCTGGAATAGTCTACTTCTGAGAGAAGAGAGGATTATAACATCCCTCCCCCTGGCTAAAATTTACCCTAGAGAACATAGTCATGCAGGTGTGTTGGAGGACAACTAAAGCACTTTGGTGCTGGTTCTGTTTTGCTGTTGTCTTCAGCTTGTTGGTCCTCCTTGCTTGTATCTTCGGTTTGTTGGTCCTTCTTGCTTGTACTGCATGTCTCTGGAGCTTCATTCCTTGTGGCTGCATCAGTATAATCCAGTCTCAGTTGCTTTCAATGGCGATGATGTTGACATCCATCTGCTGTTTTGGCTATAACGGTGTGGAGTCCTTTTTGTTGGATTACGACTGCTGGAATCCATTTACTGGGTCCTCTATACATTCTGCATAGCACTTTAGTCTGCAAAGCTAGTGGTGTTCTGGAAATCCTGGTGTTCCAATTTTCCACATCCATTTTTGTTATCAGCTTTTTGTTGACTTCAGGTTTTAATTTACTTAACTTCAGGTTTTAATTTACTTAATGTTGTGATCTGGTTCACCTTGTCACTGCAAAGTCTAAATGACTGAACCAGTCACGGCCTAATAAGTTGCTGTGATCACCTGTTGCCACTACCAGTGGTAGGTGTCTAGATTTGTTAGGCAGGGTAATTTTAACTCTTGTCTGACCCAAGAGTTTTATTTTTTTTACTCTGATAATCTGTTATAGTTCTAGTGCTAGGATGCAGATTATATTTATTAATGATAGCCCAAGTCTTTTTTGAAACAATAGTCACTGCAAACCCTGTGTCTAGTTCCATTCTCACTGGAATATCATTAATCATAATACTATGTATAAATCCAGACTGATTGTCCTTAATGTGATTTATACTGGCAACTTGTTTATTTTTTTTATAGTTGCCTTTGTTGTTTTTTGGAATGGTTTTTTTTCATTCTCATATTGGCTGGTTGTCTTTTTAAGTTTAGACATGCCACTCTTATATGACCGACTCGCTTGCAGAATGAACACACAGTATGTAGGTGTGGACATTCTGTTTGCATGTGCATTGGTTCATCGCATCTATAACAATGCTTTACAATTGTTGTTGTTGTCGAGCTAACTGAATGCTTGTTAGACTCAGCCTTATGTTCAATTTTTTGAACAGTATAATTCATTTTTTGTAATGGCTTTGCTTGACACGCTATAGATTCTACCAGCGTAGCTTGAGCTACAGCCTTTTCAAAATCTATATCCGGTGTCATTAATAGTTTGAGTCTTAAATTATGATCGTTCATGCCACAAATGAAATGATCACATAGTGCTTCATTTAAGAACACTTTAAATTGGCACGTAAGTGCTAATGTTCGGATTCATGTGGTGAATTCTCTAGCTTTTTCTCTCTCTGCCAGCCTTTTCAAAATCTATATCCGGTGTCATTAATAGTTTGAGTCTTAAATTATGATCGTTCATGCCACAAATGAAATGATCACATAGTGCTTTATTTAAGAACTCTTTAAATTGGCACGTAAGTGCTAATGTTCGGATTCGTGGGGTGAATTCTCTAGCTTTTTCTCTCTCTGCCTGTGTACAGAGATTGAAATAATATCTCTGCATTATTGTTAGCGGTTTGGGGGGGGAAATATTCTGTGAGAATCGCCAACACCTTCTAAAAATTCAAGTCAGCCGGTGTTTCTGACCCAATTTGCGATTTTAAAATATATGTTTGTGACCCGATTATAGTTATCAGCGTCGCTAATTTTATTTCAGACTTTTTGATCTGATTGGCCTGCATATAAAAAATTAGGCACTCTTTGTAGCTTGACCAGTTCTCAGGGAACCCTGGATCAAAAGCTTCCATCGAGCCAATTATATTAGCCATTTTTTAATTTTATTTTTCTGTTATCACGTGAGAAAAATATTTTTTCCGTATATTTGTGAGTAACAACTCGATATGGTTATGTTCGACAGATTTTTTACTCCGCTAGGGTGAGCTTCTGTCTTTTTTAGCAAGGCCAATTTTGATTGGTTTATGAACCATCAATCGTGTCTGTGATCACTTTATTTTTCCTCCCAGAAATAAGTGATTTTGACAATGTCTGTTTAGTAAATACAACAAATGTTTATTGATTATTCGCGTATTTTACTTTTTATTTTGCCAGAAATAAGTGATTTTTAATAATCACTGTTTAATAAATACGGTATTCACGTATTTTACTTGGACCGTAATTAAGTGTGATTTAGTAATCACAGCTTCATAACTTACGAGTGTCTATATAATTGCACACTCACGTATTTACGTTTTCCAAGTTTTTTCTTTTTCCAGCCGTGGGGGGGAAAAAATCTTTTGTCAAACTGCACCAAATCTGTTGTGTTTGGTCTGGATTACAGACCCAACCAACAGGAAATAATGTAAAATAATACTGAAACAAGTATTACAATTAATATATTTATTATTATATACAAATATATATACAATACAATATATACAACACAATATATACAAGTGAATATTTACAAGTTGAATATTGGAGTTAATGTAAACTCTGGTTTCTGCCTATCGCTTCCGGCCACACCTGATAGCTTGCCTCATGGGTAGAGTCTATGACTCTTCCAGCCGTACAAGACAGCTTGCCTCAAGCCAAGAGTGGTCTTAGCAGCGTCCGGTCTCTGTGGGACTTGCCTAGCTGCATAGACTAAATAGCGTAGTGCTATCAATGGGAATACTTGCTGCTGTTTAGGTTAGCAGAGTTTCCCTGGGAGAATGCAAAGAGTCTGTTTAGGTTAGACACGTTCTTCCTTGATCCTCACAAAAGGTTGACTATTTATACCCAGATCTCTGACCTTATTGAAAATCTTTGGATTCAGCAAGCGTCATTGCTTATTGGCCTGTAATAATCGTTGGCTATGTTGTCATTTATACATCAGCCTATTGGCCTGTGGCAAACAATGCTTAATCCGATCAGATAAGGAGGCATTTGGAATAGTCTACTTCTGAGAGAAGGAAGAACTATAACAAAAAACCTCTTTAGAAAGCTAGCTGGCATTACTTGAAATTGTGATGCAAATACTAAGATAGTTTCTTTAATACTATAATATTATGCTGATGAATATTGTTCCCCTTTTTGGAGAAAAAAGTACAACACTAAATTTCTGGATACTAAATTACATATTTTAATAATATTTTCAAGTTTACTCCTGTGCACTGGCTTTTTGTTTTTTCTAATGTTCACCATCAGATATCAGAAAAAAAGTTGCCTCACAGAAAATGTATAAAAAAGCTGTTAAGCAGATTGGACTTTAAAGACTTATCTCAAATCAAAATTTTCTTTTTAAGTATTCATTTAAAAATGTATAATCAAAGTCTTATAGTATATAAAAAAATATGATTCTTATGAGTTTCCAATTTTTTTTTCCAGATCCCCACAATAAAGTCACCCAAATTTGATCTTCCCAGACATAACTGTAGTTCCATGAACAGATTCAGAATAAACCATAATTTTTATGCTTTTCTTTTTCATAAATGGAACATAACAGTCACTGATCTATATAGATATGGGTAAATGATAACTTGCTTGTGTACTTATAAAGATCTGATATCAAGTGATTACTTATATTTTATTAATTTCAGTTTCAAATTTAGGCCTCGTTTTACCTTGGTTTGTCAACACTATTTGATTTTTTTTTTCATAATTATAACAAAAGCAGTTCTCTTTTCTTTACTCTAATGCTATTGTGCCTAACTTTGAATTCCAAACTATTATCTAGTGAAATAAGTACTTAAGGTTACAACAGATGTTACTAATGTTGAGAGAAGCTAACTACTCTTATGATTTTCAATTAGTTTAATGTTAAAAAAATTATAATGTAATATCTTAAATGAACTGCAAAATTTATACAAAAAAAAGTTTATTGGAATTTGTTTAGGTTTTTTTTTTGATTTTAATGAGAAAAAGGCAAAAAGTTTCCATAACTATTATTATAATAGACTTTAAAAGTAGATAAACAAAAAATAATAATTTAACATTATAGTAATTTTAGTTAGTAATATGTAACTGTTTCAAAAAATAAAATCTCACTAAAAAACGGTTCAATTAGTTTTATATTTGGTGCATTATTATTTGCCATCTGGAGTTTGCAAGCTAATAGAATACATTACAAAGAGATGAAAAAAACCCCATGATATTTAGAATGCAAGTGAAAAAAAACTATCTTTTATCTGAATCAATATTATAATAAAGAAAATATGATAATGATATTGAAATATCCTTAAAGCATTTTTTGATATTATTTAGTTTGTTAATAAATTTATTAATATTTCAAGTATCATAAAGTTTGAAATTTTATTAGACTCATATAATGTTTTGAGGATTAGATTAGAAATAATAGAAAAAAATAATATGTAATTGAAATATTTTTAAAGAAATATATTGTAACACTACTGAGCATTCATTATCAAAAAAAGTAAAAATTCCTTATGAAACAAGATAAAGTTTTGAACTTGATTAATAAATAATAAAATCACTAAGCTGTCTGTAAAATATTGAATTAAAGTATCTCATTAAAAAAAAGAGAAAATCTAAAAGGGTTTAAAAAGTTATTCATACAAACGTCATTTATTAATTAGAAGGGGGTAGAAAATTACCTTAGAAAAATTAAAAATATAACAGTTTAAACTATAAGATACTCTTTTTTTATTTAAGTTAAAGAAGGAAAAAAAAAGGAAATTTTAAAACTAAAAGAAAAAAAAGAAATCTCTTCATTTAAATTAATTCTTAGAAATGTAAATATATATGTGTGTTAATATCGATTGTAAGTATAAGGAATAGTAAAATAAATGTGTGCATGTTGATAAAATAAATGTGTGAAAGTTAAAAATTAAAAAACAATATGCAATGGCTACTAATTAAAAATTCACAAACAACAAAATTTGTCAGTGGCTACCAACTGACAACAGGATTAACATCTTATTAAAGGAATGCAATCAAAAACAGTGGAGGAATTTTAACAACAGATATAGCTGACAGACATAAAACCAATTAACAAAGTGACAACAGGTCATCACATAAATAGTCCGGTTTTTCATCAATCAATCAGTTGAGATCAGAATCAGATCAGTTCAGTTCAGTCCAAGAATTCAGTCTATCAGTTCTTTAATTAGTTAATCAATCAGTTGGCAATGTAATGTTAAAAGCTATTAGAAGCATATGGCTTTGTTCCAGCCTGAGTCTGATGAAACAGCAATTTGCCTGGTAAAAGTAATGCCTGCCTATTAACTTGAAAATCCACCTTTGATATCTAACTGTCTTAAAGAATAGTGCCACAAATAGTAAACATAGAAACTTGTACAAAAACCTTGAATCCAACTGGTTGGAAAGATTTTCATGTGAAGCAGCAACCAGCAAGACAAAATCCTATTGGAAATAAATTTCACAGCAAGCAGCAAGAAGTATCCATGTTCCTAAATCCTAGATAATAAATAACATTTTCTTATTTCCATTTCTAATTAAAGTAGCCATTGATAACCCTGAAGCCTCCCAGAGTCAGTTAATAAATGAACTTTATAACTGTGTATAATGAACTATTGATGTGCGTGTTTTTGAATGTCATGTATTATTTAATGCTTTTGTTATATTCTATTTTAGTGTATGAATTTGTGGTCATTATATAAAATATTATTGTTTATATTAGTTAAGATTTATAAAAGTAGTTAAAATTAGAATAATAAATGTTTAGTTAAAATAAATTATCTTTAAACGTAATATTTGTTGGTCAATTCTTTTATCACTAAATAAAGTTACTGTATATTATATTATACTTTTGATTGAACTAGTTGGGATATATTAGGTGCTGAATTAGTTTGCCAATCATTCAAAGTGGGTCATTTATCTATGAGTAACTGACTGGAACCCGGGGTTTACTCCAAAACAAAAAAGTGCTTTGAATAATAGGTGTTGAATTCATGCAGACAAGAAAATCTGTCCTTCAAATGTGCCTTCTAGGCATTATTTTTTTCTGCCTAAGGGACCATTGTGGAGCAATATTTAAATTGCATCGGTGAAGAGCATATATATAAATTATGATTGTATCATATTTTGTATAAAAGTTTTACAAGTTATATTTCATAAAGTTATTTTATTAAAAAGTTAAAGTGCATGTTAGATAAATGTTGTTTACAATATCGATCTGATTAACAACCCCACCAAATTTAATTAGCGCCTAATTGGGGCAGAACTATCATAAATGACAGTTAACTAAATATTTTTCTTGTTTGAAAATAAAAATTTAAAGAAATGCTAAATTGCATAATTGTATTTTAAAGTGGTATAATTTAAATAAAGACTTGACCGAAACTATTTTTTTCTTTTTTAAATGAAAAGAGAGAATTAAAGACAGTTAAATATTTTGGGCGGAGTTAAGGCATTAAGAATGGGTAGAGAAAAGGACAAAGGGGTTGGAGGCAGTCATATGTTCTGTTTTTAATAAGAAAATAAATAAACAATTAATAATTGAATTTATTTTAGCATAAGCGTTAGTGAAATAAATATTGAAAAAAGCAAAACAACTTTGAAATTGAGATTTTGTTTCAAAAATGGCAGAGAAAGAAAAAGAGGAGAGTGAGATACAGAAGATGATGAAAAAGCTGATGAATGAGATAAAAGAAATGCTGGTAGAGTTCAAAGTAGAAATGATTAGAGAAATTAGGGAATTAAAAGCAGAAATGGGAGAAATGCGGAAGAACTTAGTGAACTCAAGCAGGGCCAATGAGAAATAATTAACAAAATGAAAGAAATGAGAAGAGAAATGATGGGAAGAATAGAAGAAAGTCAGGAAGTAGGAAAAGTTGAGGTGATAAAAGACATGAAAATTTAGTTAGAACCAAATGGCATTGAAACAGATAAGGTGGAAAGAAATATAGAAAATAATTTAAAATTTTTATAACAGAGCAGTATAATTTCAAGGTTGAGACAAGCCATTTATAGGGCAGTCTTATTCAAAAAGACTATAGAAAATGAATCTTTGACAGTCAATATTATTGATATTATTAAAAAGAAAATATGACAGGTTGAAGAACTATGGAGGTCTGCGAAGCATAAAGGTTTTCCAATTTACAAGGCAGAAAATAGAATGGAGTGAGAAAAAGACAAAGCAATAAACTCTAGTCAGGGAGACATGAAGATATGGAGAGTAATTTATATTAGTGAGTTAGTACAAAGAAAGAAAGAGCCACATGCTAAACCTAATTGTTAGTAAATGGACAGAATGTTAAAATAAAGGAAAGAAACAAAGTACCGGAAATGGATAATGAGTTGAATAATTATTTTGATGTAGGTGATAAACCTAAATCAGAGAATCTGTTATTTAAAGCTAAAATAATAGGTTGTTTTCATAAATAATAATACTGGAGGCTTCACTGAATAAAATATTTTTTTTTCTGTCATGCACATAGTAATTAAGAAGAAAAGTTCATAAATAAATAGTTCAAATAAAATCAATAAAATCAAGTTAAATAAATAAATAAAATATCTGTACAAAAATAATGAATCATAATAAAAATAAAATAGCAAGTTAATAAAAGGAAGTTACATAAATGATGTAAAGTAATCAAGATAAAAATATCTGTAGAAAAATAATATGTAGCACAATAAAATAAAAATCGTTTTCTCTGAATACACTCATGTTAATAAAAGCGAGTTAAAGAAATGGTTTAAAAATAATATTGTAAGATTAATATAAATAAATATGTTAAAATAATGTCTGTAATGGTTTAGAATAATAGTGTAAGATTAATATAAATAAATGTTTTAAGATAATGTTCATATGAATTTAAAATAATATTGTAAGGTTAAAATAATATAAATCAATCGAAGTTAAGTTAGAAGTGTATAAGGGATTGCAATTAGTTGAAAGGAAGGTAGAAAACATAGAAATAAGTTTTATGAAAAGGTGAAGCTGCTGGCTGGATGAAATCACTCATAACGGACTGTCAGAAATCATTTCTCAGGGGGAAGTCCCCATTCTATTTAAAAATATGCACTGGCAACAACCAGAGTAAGCCACAAATCACTTCTTTGGGGGAGAGTCTCCATATTTCATATTTAGTTTCCAAAGTGTAAGTCAAATTGGACAGTAGAGAAATCCTGCCATTCACAGTGATCTTTTCTTTTTCCAAAGTCCGGTAGAAAAAATGGCAAATGAAGCTTTATCTCATATGTGTAAGCCAGTATAAGCCAGCAAACTCTGCATCCGCCTCATTTTAGAATCCCTGTATCACAAAAATAGTGTTGTTCCAGAGGTCATCATCTAGTACTTGGTCATTGGAAGCAATGTCATCAGCAGAAAAGGAAGAAAAGTATAACCAAAGAATTGCCCTTGGCATGTATAGTTTTAGATAAAGAAAGTAAACTAGAGAAATAAAAATTCATGTAAATATTCCAAATTTAATAATTAAGGTTGTTAAAGATAAAATGATCAAGAGATGTATTTTACTCTCAAATGGAGGGTGGTGTAATGTAACTCTACTGAGCATTTATTAAAATCGTGTTTACACTTATCAAAAAAATAAAAATTTCTCATAAAACAACATAAAGTTTTAAATTTGATTAATAAATAAAACCACTAAGCTGTCCATAAAATATTGAATTAAAGTATTTCATTAAAAAAAAAAAGAAAATCTAAAAGAGTTTAAAAAGTTATTCATACAAACGTCATTTATTAATTAGAAGGAGGTAGAAAATTAACTTAGAAAAATTAAAAGTATAACAGTTTAAACTATAAGATACTCTGTTTTTATTTAAGTTAAAGAAGAAAAAAAGGAAATCTTAAAACTAAAAGAAAAAAAAGAAATCTCTTTTTGTTTAAATTATTTATTAGAAATGTAAATACACCTGGGTCTCATTTTACGGGATGGATAGGTTCCTCAGAAAACGCGCAAATGAAATGGTGCAAAAATAGACGTAACTTATATTGAAAAAGGGGGGATACAGTCTGATTTTTCAAAATTCGTGTAAAAGCAAAGCACCAACGTAAAATTACTTTAAAATTCGCACAAAAAAAATAAGGAAATAAAATATGACTAATAAAAAATTTCAAATTTGAAAAAAATTGATACAAGACAAACTTTTTTTAACCATAATATTTAATTTTATTCAAAATAATATATTTTTATGCATAATTTACAGTACAGTAATTTACATTTTTTATACATGTTTTAATTATGATTTTCTGGTGACAACGTAAATAGTAATTAATCTTTGAGATGATGATTTTATTAATTGTTTACGAAGCTCGCAATATCCAGACATACAACCATTTAGCTCTTGTTGGAATTTAAGAGCATGTTAATGATTAGTGTCATTAATAAGAAAATAATAATTGATTACATTCTTTGTTAAAAAGCAAAAACAGAATGTGATTTAAAATGCAAAATTAACATGCACAATGTTGAACAAATTTACATTATAATCTTGTAAAATTTAATATGTGCATACATAAAATGTGGAAATCATGATTTTAATTTCATTATTGCATAAAATCTTACTATTATAAAGCACTGAAAATATTGAAATTACTAAGATGAAAGTCGAATTCCAATAATGTGCTATTACTTTCAATATAATGTAATTGCGCGAAATTTATTATTTAAAGTAATAGCGCATTATCGGAAATCGACTTCGGTGAAACACAAATCGCGTAACTTCAAAATCGTGTTAAATAAGTCCACGTAAAAAGAGACCCAGGTGTATTTATGTGTGTTAATAGCGATTGTAAGTATAAGGAATAGTAAAATAAATGTGTGCTTGTTGATAAAATAAATGTGTGATAGTTAAAAATTAAAAAACAGAATATGCAATGGTTACTAATTAAAAATTCACAAACAATGGAATTTAGCAATGGCTACCAACTGACAACAGGATTAACATCTTATCAAAGGAATGCAATAAAAAACAGTGGCGGAATTTTAACAACAAATATTGCTGGCGGACATAAAACCAATTAACAAAGTGACAACAGGTCATCACATAAATAGTCTGGTTTTTCATCGATCAATCAGTTGAGATCACAATCAGATCAGTTCAGTTCAGTCTAAGAATTTAGTCTATCAGTTCTTTAATCAGTCAATCAATCAGTTGACAATGCAGTGTTAAAAGCTTTTGGAAGCATACAGCTTTGTTCAAACCTGAGTCCGATGAAACAGCAATTTTCTCAATAAAAGTGATGCCTGCCTAACAACTTGAAAATCCACCTTTGATATCTAACTGTCTTAAAGAATAGTGCCATGACATAGTAAGCATAGAATCGTCTACAAAAACCTTGAATCCAACCGGTTAGAAAGATTTTCATGTGAAGTAGCAACTAGCAAAAAGACGGAATCCTACTGGAAATAAATTTCACAACAAACAGCAAGAAGTATCTACATTCCAAAATCCTGGATAATAAATAACATTTTCTTATTTCCATTTCTAATTAAAGTAGCCATTGATAACCATAAAGCCTCCCAGAGTCAGTTAATAAATGAAGTCTGTAACCGTATATAATGAATTATTGATGTGCATGTTTTTAAATGCCATGTATTATTTAATGTTTTTGTTATATTCTATTTTAGTGTATGAATTCAGAATATGTGCATCGTCATTATATAAAATACTATTGTTTATATTAGTTAAGATTTATAAAAGTAGTTAAAATTAGAATAATAAATGTTTAGCTAAAATAAATTATCTTTAAACGTAATATTTGTTGGTCAATTCTTTTACCACTAAATAAAGTAACTGTATATTATATTATAGTTTTGATTGAGCTAGTTGGGATATCTTAGGCACTGAATTAGTTGGCCAATCATTCAAAGTGCGTCATTTATTTATGAGCAACTGACTGGCACCCAGGGTTTACTCTGAAACAAAAAAGTGCTTTGAATGATAGGTGTTGAATTCATGCAGGTGAGACAATGTGTGTCCTTCAAATGTGGTCAGTTATATATATTTTATATATATCCCTGGGTTGGTCACAGGTGCCTTCTAGGCATTATTTTTCTCTGCCTAAGTGACCATGGTGGAGCAATATTTAAATTGCATTGGTAAAGAGCAAATATATAAATTATTATTGTATCATATTTTGTATAAAAGTTTTACAAGTTATATTTCATAAAATTATTTTATTAAAGAGTTAAAGTACATGTTAGATAGATGTTGTTTACAATATTGATCTGATTAACAGCCCACCTTGTTCAATATAGTTAATATTTATTTTACTAATATTGAAAGAGCATTTAGTATACTGAGATACTTTGTTGGATATTTTGAAAAAGAAAAAAAACACTCTAAGAGCCATTAATTAGGAAATATGTAATTGTATAAATGTATGTGAAGCAGATATATGCAAGATTAAAATAGACTTACATAAAGTATATAGAATTATAAGACAAAGACATATATATCTTATCAATATATATATATATATATTGTAACATAATAAAGATGTTCAAAAGATCCAAGTATATTAAATAATTAAGAAAAGATTCAAATATTCATTGTAACATAAATAAGGTTGATCAAAAGATTCAAATTTAAATTAAATACTTGCTCAAAAAAATTTCAAAATATAAATATAATTAAAGTTGATAAAGAATTCACATTCAAATATAAATATTACCGTACCTGAGTAGTCTACAATCTGTAAGATCATAATATTATAACTTAATAAATGAAAAATGGTAACTTTTTATTTTATATCAAAGAGAAAAGAATTAAACATTGTAACTTGCTGAGCATAAGCTATTAAACAAAAGATCAGGCTGAGTTATCAATCATATTAAGGGTCATTGGATTAAATGAAACATACTCCTGGATAGTAGCTATATAACCATAAGGTCATAAATATTAAAATGATGAGTAGGAATAAATTAAACATATTTCTATAATTAGATTTCTCAAGATATCGCAATATCAATAATTATAAGCAACTTATTAATAACAACTATTATAATCAGGTATATGGAAATCAAGTGAGGTGAGTACACTAGTAACTCAATAAAATATCTTCTCAGATATACAGACTGTAGATTTTATCCATTTTCATTTCTTAGTTTGAGGTTAAGTGCATGTCTAAGTGAACAACAAGTGAATATGGTCTATCAGGGCGCCACTAGATTATCTGAATCTAAACACAGTTATATCTAATAATCGTTTCACATGTACCGGGTTTGAATCCTTTTTTGGTACTTTATTTCTAATAAACATGGAAGATTTTGCTTTTTAGAGCCATATCACTGTATGCACTAATATCTAAGTAAACATAAAACATCTTTAAACTAAAGTGGAATTCATTAGACAGAAATCATTTCTTAGATCTTAACATAACAAATGTGTTTTAATATTTTTATAAGTTTTACTAGCTCAGATTATATGATTAATTTAGGATGGCAATTCACTCATCCTTGCATGAAATAGATGATGGGATGGTGGTTATAATAATTATTCAGAAATCACTAAATACTATGGAATCAATATTTATTTATGGCCGTTAAACATTTATCTAGCTTATTATTCTAAATGTAATGATGATGATGATGACAATGATAACAATAATGACAATGGTTTCAACCACAGCTTTAGGCCTAAGCCTAATCATAAACCTAATTTTTATAAAGGAATTCATAATCATTGCTTAATTTTAGTATATCTAATTGGAACTTAAACAGCTAATATTCACCTTGATGATGAATGATCACACTTAATAAAGACTACTCTTAATGAAATATATATGCCTCGTTTAATAAAACAAATTAACATTTATTAATGCATTACTAATATCTACATGAAAATTTATAGATAAACATGAAAATTGATATGAATAATAATAACAATAATAATTGATTATATTGCAATCTTCAGATTAATTTCAAGTTCTTCCCCCTTTCCCGTCAAATGTATATGGTATTAAATTGGGTAACCGATTTGTTAAAATGTTCCATCCACAAGAAAAGTATTTCATAAAAATAATATTCACTCATTGGCACACATACCTTATAATCTAACATGTAAGCAGAATGAATAAAAATAAATGTTAGTAAAATTGGAAAGAGCAAGGTTTAGAAACAAGTTTTAAATTATTTTCTCCCCCTCTCTTCTACCTCTGAAATGTTATATTTTAACTTGAAACAAAATCTAATATTTTTAATACCGCCTATTTTTTTTCTTTACATTCACACACAATTATATACATGTAAAAATATTATTATGTAAGTGCGTGTTTTATCCCCACAATAACAAAAATATTATTTAAAACCAAAATAATAATACAAAAAATTATTTTACACATTAATATTTCATAACTGTAAATTAATAAACAAATAATTTTGATACATTCAAAATCATTTATGAAGCTCAAGGTTATTATTAGTAAGAAATTATTGGTTTTAATCGATCTGAATTGTCTTTAAAAGTTCTTTAAATAAAATATACCACTTTATTGCTAAAAGTTTATTAAGACTCTGATATCATAAGGAAAATAGATATAAAAAATCATATTACCGATCCTTTGTTTTGTGGCGAACTTCCAAGGGCTCAAACTTATCTTGTATAATGTCTATATTTCTGCAGCTACCATTTCCATTTTACGTTGGAACAATCTCTTTCTTGAGGTGTATAATTGTTTGATGATGATGATCCTATTGAGGTTATTTGCTTTAGTGGACAATTTGGAAATCATATTAATTTTTCTTCTCTTCCTGTCAAGCATGATTCTTTTAGTGGATGATTTACAGCAGTTGTTTTCATAAATTTTCTGAGTTTACTCAGTTACTGAAACAATTAATTGGACTTGATGATTTAATATTTATCAGTAGATTACTCTTTTCTTTTGATTTGAAATGCAGGTGAATGTTTTCTTCTTTCTATTTAAAAACATCTTATTTCTCTCAGTCAGTTGAAAGGTGTAGAATATTATTTTTCAGACAAGACATCTTTTTTTTTCCTATATGATGTGCTAGTTGATGATGAGTCTGGGAGACAGATGGAACATATATTAATTTTTCTTACCCCGCCATCCTTATATTTTCAACATTCAAAACTTGATATAAAAAATGATTTAAAAAAAAAAGTTTATCTAGCAGAATTAAAAATGTTTGTCTGCTTTAGTTTCAATAATTTTTAAAAAGTCTCTCTAACTATTATAATAATAAATCAACTGATTTTCCAGACTGCTTTTATATCCAATTTTTGAGTCAATTAGAGTGATAGTGTGACTTGCTATTTTTGACCAATTCAAAAAATCACACACCTGGTTTTCAGACAAACTTTTGTTTCAAAGGAAAAAAAATAGTCTAAATCCCTTCTCCTCATGTATATCTGTAATATCTAAAATTGGAGCTTCTTTCTTTTGATATTAAGATGAGACAATTTCAAAATTAGAGTTCCCACCAAGCTTAAGCTCCAAAATGACAAACAATCATTTATAAAAACAAAATTGCTACAAAAATATATATCTGATTCAACAGATTTTCTCCCTTAACACAAAATTGTAAAAAAAAATAATTTGACAGATTTAACCCTTCTTCCTTTCAATATATAATAAATGCAAATTTCTGTATGTAATGTATACACATACTTTATCATTTCAAATCATTCATAAACTGTCCATTAAAATAATATGAATGCTAGTTTAGAAATTATAACCCTAATATTTTAAAATTAAATCCTTAGCTTTTAAATCCCAATTACAATTATAGAAAAGCAAAATAGAAGTATAGAATAAGATTTTAAAATTGATCAAGCATAGGTTAGTTTTAAAGAAAGTCTAACGTCTGAAATATAAAACAATTTAATAGCTTACACATACATTGCCTATATATGTGTATTTGCTTTTTAACAGAAAAATTAAATATTGAATAGTTTAAATATGTGTATTACCTTTCTATCAACACACAAACAAATAAAGAATATAATTGTTGACCCACTCTCTTTCTGTCTAAAGCTTTTAGAACTTGATCTTGTAGGGTTTAAACTTGAGTGCCCTACAGCTTCCTTTTTAGACAAAAATGTGATGATTTTTGTTTTACATTTTCTTACATGCACATTACTACAAATTTAGCTAATGACTAAATTGTAATGGCACAATATATATGACAATAGATGGCATTCTACCAAAAACACCGTCATAAATACGAGCGTTAGCAAGTTTTAACTTGTGGTTTTTTGTTTTTCATATATATATATATACAAAATGTAATGTTTTAACAAAGAATTAACTTGGAGATAGAAGAGTTTGTGTATAATATGATATAGCAAGCTTATATATAGTGAGCATAAGATTAATTAAATGTTATATAAGATTGACAAAGATAATATAATGTTTTGAAATAAAGACAATTTTACAAAGAAATAAAAATAGATCATAAATTAGATTAAGAGAAAGTATGGAATAGGAAATTATAAATCAAATAATACTTTTTAATATTTATAAAGATGAATAAAGATAATGGAAATAATGCTAAAAAAATTTAGATTGAGATTATAATAACTAAATGGATTTTTATTTTAATTATATTCATAATCTATGATATAATAAGGTACTCCCAAATAATGTATTCAATGAACCATTAAATTATTATTCATACTTTCTAGATTTTGAAGGAAGAGAAAAAGTCTGTGTCATAAAAAAAGAAATATATAAAAGTTATTTTGGATAGCACAATATCATTCTTTAGCTATTAGATAGCTAGTGATGGTTCTTAAATTTTATTTTATTTTTAAAACAAAACAGTATTGTTTAATTGTGCTTATATTAAAACATTTTTTGTAAGATAAAAATGGACATATATTTATGAAACTGGATATTTATATTTGTTGTAAAAAATATATAATACAGGGGTTTATATATGAAAAAGACTAAATGAATGGATAGTATTCTCTAAAAAAAATTAATATTAATTTGCAGAAACATATATACATAAATAAATATAATCTTTTATGATTGAATAATTTGACTGATTTTTAAAATCCCCTAATCTATACCTATGATAATATATTAATCCATTATAATATCTTAATTTAATCATCTGTGATTTTCTAAACCTAGCTTTACTGCACTTGCATAATATGTTTATATGAACTTACTAGTAAATGGATAATTGAAACAAATTATTCTGCTCCAAAATGTCAAAGTAATATATAAGAAATATGCTATTACTATGTGAGAGTTTAATTGCTAATTCCATTTTAATTTATATATTAAGTAAATAAATCCAATTAATATATTTTTAAAAAAGTTATGATTTAATCAATATCATAATATACCACTATGTTAAGTGTTAAGTACAAATGATGCTGAGATTTTGGCTTAGCAATGTGCATACTTAGACTTATGTATGGAAGATTCTAGTTCACTTCTGGAAAAGAAAGTGAAAGGGTGGGTTACAATAATATATTGTATGTTTATAAAGAAATGAAAAGTGATACAAGCACTAATAACAGTGATCCAAAATAAAAGTTAATTATAGTAAAGAAAAGGAAGTACTCAAGATGATGAAGATTTAAATAATTGTTATAAATCAAAACTTTATTGGAAGAATTTGTGTATTAAAAAGATATTGTCTATATGTAAATAATATTAATAAAACAGAAAAGAAGCTTATGGCTTCTTTTTTCTGTTAAATAAAGTTTAAATACAAATAGAAAAGTCCAACATTCCATGATACAATTATGCTTGGATAGTGCTACTTTAATCTCAAATTAAAAGATGCACATTTTATATTATAGATTTATTAAGAATTTTAAACTTCTCTCTTAATATTCTGCACTGCTCAGTATCGCTATGAATATGAGGCAATCTGCCTCGAAAGCGCTAAGCATTTAATATTTTTGCACTATTTATAGCTTCTTTTTCAAGCGCTTCACATGCTTTTAATTTTATTTATTATAGATTTATGTAATCACTTCTATAAATGTTTTGTAATGATATAGAAGAAGGGCATGTGAGGAGATGGAAAACATCATCATTGCCATAGAATGGACACAATCATCAATGAGCATTGAATAAATTATGCCTAATCTGCCTTTTCACCGTACTTATCTAATTTATTTTATTTCTCCTGATTTATTGTATAATTGCCCTGCTTCTGTATGTGTGACTGGTTTCTTTATTAACTATTTAATTATTATTTTGTTTTAAGTACACATACATATATAAAATGAAATTCATAAAACAAAACATTTGCTCACAACCTTTTTCAAGATATTTGATCAGCATCTGACAGCAAAAGAATGAATAGTGATCTGCAATTTTAGGATAGATATAGAATCTTATCACTGGATTGTAAGTATACAATGTAACATGAACAGCAGAAGTTCTATCTCAATTTAGACAATGAAATACCTACAATTTAAAATAAAAGTAATAATGCAAAAAAATCTTTGCAAAGCTCTGATTCTTCGAGTTTTAAGGGTTGATAAATACAAAACTTTAAACTTATACCCTTGCTCCATTTTTTTTGAAATGTAGAGGTTGGTCAATACAAAACTTCAAAACTTATGCATTGTTCATTTTCTTTGAGACTTTGAGGCTGGAGTTCATGGCAGAACTATGATAACTGTTCATGATAAAGAACTGAAATTATCAAAACGTTAAAATAGGTTAGTATAGTGTTGATATTGAACATTCTACAGAGATGCATGAAAACATTGCACCCTTATGCCAATGACAACTCTCCCACATCCATCAACAGTACTGAAAGTATAGCTAAACAAACTCCAACAGTCAAAAACACAATTCAATCTTCAAAAAACCATGCTTTTATTTTTTATTTTACTTTTTATATGAACTCTCTTTAAAATATACATTCACATCATCAATTTTTAATAATTTATAATCAAATTATAATTTAATCATTATCTATCCTTTTATTATATATTTCATAGTAAGACATTTTTTAAAATTAATGCATCAATATAGCTTTTTTTCTCAAGTGTAATTCTATTTGAGGTTTAAGTTATGGGGCCATTTTGTATAATGACCACCAGAAGGTTACTGTTTGTACTAATATGGAAGTGAGGGGGTAAATATGGAGAGATTGGAAACATCAACATCTCCATAAAATGGTTACAATCATTAATGATCATTGAATAAATATAAATGATTATATACAAAAGAAATAAATCATGAAAAGACTTATAAAATAAATAATATATAAGGAGCATGAGATCAGCATTGGAATAAAATTATAAATACTTATACTAATAAATTATAAATTATATATTAACCATTATTAAAACAAAAATAATCAACAATCAAACCTTGGAATGAATTTAAAAGAAGTACAATATAACAGACTAATTATCTAGTTACTGCCAAACCTAGGTGAAAATATAACACAATCATCTATTCCATATACCTAAGTGCTAATCTATCACTTACTAAAGTAATGCTGGGATACTGATACTTGTTGATCATCATTAATGCTTTGGCCATATGTTATCATTAATGTACAGACCAGCTATAAACTAAAATTTTTCTAACAAAAAATAAAATGCAGTTAATGCACTTAAAAGATTATATCATTGTGCCATCCAGAGAACTATCTAAATGTCCAAACATAAACATGAACCTCCACATATAATTACACCCATTATTGCTCTAGACTAGCTCAAGGTCACAAGGACTTTAGAAAGTGACTGTATAAGAGAAAGTAAAATGTATATGCTTGCTCTACATTAATTTAAATTGTTTTACTGGGATAATTTAAAAATTCTTAAAACCCTATGCTATTATGAAATCAAGTCACATACACTGTCATTCATAAAATAGATAGCTGGAGGAATAAAGATATTAAAACTTATTTTTTAACAATTATTTAATAAATTAAGTAATGAATGATAATTTTAAACATCTGACAAAAATATAATATGATAATTCAAACAGATACATTTTTATCGACAAAATATATTTTCATATAAAATTTTTAACTTGTTGTTGGCTCTTACTATTTCATCAACCATTATTAGCTTTAAACAGAATTGATTTCTCCCTTCATTGATTACAATTGCAAAACAACATTTTAAAGATTAAAAATTTCAATTAATTTAAACCCTTTTACTCTTTTCTTATAAAAATAAAAAGGTTCTATACAATTAAATTTTGGAAGGAAAATAATATAAAGAAGGAGAAAATGTTTCAATAAAAATTAATAAAATTAATAATTATTACCAATTATTACTTAATTTTAAATTATCTGCTTCTTCATTAACACATTTTTTCAAAAAGTCAAACATACAGAAAGAATTTAACCATTTTTCCAATTTACTAATTTTCAGGTTAGGCTAGTACATAAAAAGAAAGTGGCTAACAGGTTTATCTGGGCTTAATTGCTGAGATATTCTTGACTTCGTTTAAGGAGAAGCCATAATACATCACATCACATCACATCACATGTTGCAGATTACTTCAGGGTTATTCTATATTTTCTTTAATGAACAGGTTACTTGATGAAGTTTAATGATGTTTAGCATCTGGTTAAGGTTTATCATATGGTTTATTGGTGATTTGAGGTTGTTGGTCATATATTGTTCAGTAAAAAGCAGGTTTGAAGGATTATGTAAATTTTTCAGTTGAGTCATTTAAACAACTTTTATGAAAATCATTAATAATGAAACTCATTATTGTCAGATATATTCATTATAGAAATTTTGGGGAAAATTCTTCTAAGTTCTTGATACCTTTATATTTGTGTATATGGCAAATTAGAGGATGAGGTAGAATTGTTTGTGTATAAGACCCATCAAATAAATGTAAAACTACTTTCATACCTCAATTACTGGAAATCATATATAATATATAGACATGGTCTTTGGGATTCTCTGGTTGAAAGATTTTTGCATGTTTGTACCAAACATACTATATGATGTTTATAAAAATATATTTTCTAGTTAGTAAACCAGTAATGATTATTCTTTTACCACATATGATGTATTTTGATGTATAAAACATTTCTTAAATCATGACCAAGAATCTATACTAAGATGATTATATTTATTTACTAATTAAATATTACATAAACATTATTCCAGATCAATGATTTTTTCTCTTGGCCTTCTATTTCTCATGAGAGTTTGTTATTTACATTCTTTATATATGGGGAGTTGAACAAGTTTAAACATTTCTTTTTGGAATGAAATTATTTGAAAGTGGTATAATGTCTATGCAGATTTCTAAAAAAACATTTTTTTGCTATAGAGGTATAGATAAAATTTTGAAAGCATAAGAAATAATCAAAGAATCTTCAGCTGTAATTTTTCTTAGACAAGTCTAAGATTGTTAAAGGGGAAAAATAAGGTATTCAGCATCTTTTTTATAGAGAAGTTTCAAAAGTGCATAGATAACTAAATTCTCATTTTAGCTAACAAGAAAGAAAACTAGAAATATTTTATCAGGTGTTATGCTATTATCCCTTTGTAAAAGGTTTTATTATTATAAGATTAGTATTACATTCTTAAGCTTGACTGATCAAAAATAACTAAATGATAGAATTTTGTTAATTTCATATTATTAAGATCAATGGCATGAATACTTTTGTTATCATCTTTATTTAAAAAAAAACAAATTCATTAAAACAAAAGAACACAATATATTTTTAAAATCAAAATAAAATAACTTCAGTGCTAAATAAATAATAAATACAGATATTGTAAATCGATATAAAGAAATTAAGTGAAACAAATTTCCCAATGCTCTTGTCATTACAACTGTTAATACTATGCACTTATTTATATGGAAATAAACATTGATGGGTTGCTCATCAATATATATTATCAACACCATACATTCATTAGCTTTTACTTAGGAGTTTAAGAACAAGAAATTTTTTTTCTCTCAGATATCTGATGGTTCTTAATTTATTAGTTGTTTTTTAAAGGCAAGATAATTTGTAAAAATAATATAAATCCTAGTTCATTGTTATATTTACATTCATGGTAGATAATAACAAATTATGGCCCTTATATGCCAAAGAGTGTAAAGCCATCAAAAAGGCAGTCATTGGTGAATAAAATTCATTAGGTTATGGATTTTGGTTACCAATTGATAATCTTTTATTTAGCTATCTACAATTATATATAATTTGCCAGTGAAGAAAGATAATAAATAGAATATTGTTCAACTTTATGAATTTAGAAGAAAAGATGAAGAGACAAATGATTTGAAAAGTGTATGTGGACTTTATTATAAATGACAAATATTGGAAGCAAATGTGATTAATTATGAATTGTGATGCATGGTGTATTAAATAAAGTGGCAAGATTAGTTAGTTATTTATGCTTATGCCTCAACAAATTCTCATTTTGATGGGACTATATTTTTATAGTTAAAAGAATTACATTCTCCTCATAATTAATGATATCTTATATAATGAACTGGGTGGTGTGTTTTAATCGATCACTGCTTTGCGTAAACAAAATCTATATGCACATTCTTTAATAAAATAATTTGGTTTATGAAATATAACTTGTAAAACTTTTATATAAAATATGATAACAATTATAATTTATATATTTGATCTACACCAATGCAATTTAAATATTGCTCTACTATGTCCCCTTAGGCAGATAAGAATAATGCCCAGAGGGTACCTGTGTCCAAGCCAGAGCTATATATAAAATATATATAACTGGAACCACATTTGAAGGGCACAGACCTTTTCAGCTGCCAAATTCAACACCTATCATTCAAAGCAGGTTTTTGTTTTGGAGTAAACACCGGGCACCAGTTAGCTAGAACTAACATATTTTGAATGATGGCAAACTAATTCAGTGCCTAAGATATACCAACTAGCTCAATCAAAAGTAATACAATAACAAATTGTTGCTTCAATTGACTGACAAGCATTACGTTTAAAGATAATTTATTTTAACTAAACATTTATTATTCTAATTTTAATTACTTTTATAAATCTTAACAACATAAACAATTGTATTTTTATATAATGACCATGCACATACTCTGAATTCATACACTAAAGTAGAATATAAAAAAAGCATTGAATAATACATGGCATTTAAAAACATGCACATCAAATAGTTCTTTATGCATGCTATAGAGTTCATTTATTAATTGACTCTGGAGGCATTAATGATTGCAATGACTACATTAATTAGAAATGGAAATAAGAAAATGTTATTTATTACCTAGGATTTCAAAACATGGATACTTTTTGCTGTTTGTTGTGAAATTTATTTCCAATAGGATTTTGTCTTCTTGCTGGTTGCTGCTTCACATGAAAATCTTTCCAACTGGTTGAATTCGAGGTTTTTGTGGAGGTTTCTATGCTTACTATCTCATGGCACTATTCTTTAAGACAGTTAGACATTGGGCAGCTTCAGATTATTAGGTGTGTATTACTTCCATCTCAGGCAGGCTATTGGTATTTAGGACAGGCTTGGAGCTCATTGTGTGCTCCTAAAAGCTGCTCAACACTGCATGGCCTTTATTAACAAATGCATGAGAAGACTAACTGAGAACTGATTGAGTAACTGATTGAATGAACTCAACTGATAGACTGAACTCAATTGATTGTGAACTCAACTGATTGCGAATCTATTTATATGATGACCTGTTGTCACTTTATTAAATAGTTTTTATATCTGCCAGCTATATATGTTGTTGGAATTTGTCCACTGTTTTTGATTACCTTTCTTTTGATTACATATTTTCATTTGGTAGCCATTGCTAATTTGTTGTCTGTGGATTTTTAATTAGTAGCCATTGCAAATTCTGTGTTTATATAGTTTTTAATATAAATAATCCTTGAAGGAATTTCTTATATCTTTCATTTATTCTTTAATATTTAACACGTGCATATTTATTTTATCAACAAGCACACATTTTTCCATATTTAAAATCTACTCATCATTTACACACATATATATTATTTTAAATAACAGGAAAATACCTTTTCTTTCTTTAAATTAAATGACAAGAGATATTTTTAATTTATATAAAAGATTTATATTTTAAGCTTTTAGTTTCAACTTGTCTTTCCTTTTTTTTCTGTAATATTTTAAACAGAGAGAGAGAGAGAGAGAGAGAGAGGGAGAGAGGGAGGGAGGGAAGGGAGGGTTTATTCTTGAACTGTCATACTTTAACTTTTATTTATGATTTAAAATTTTTAAGTTAATTTTCCTCCTCCTTTCAATCAATCTTTAGACTTTTAGTTTTAACGTTTCTAAAGCAAATCCTCCCCCCCCCCTTCTAACTAATTAATTGTACTTTTACTGATAATAACTCTTTAGATTTTTATAAATTTAAAACATTTCAAATGAATTGTTTTTCTTTGTTTATTTCAATAATTTTTAGACAAAATTATTATATGTACAGCTAAGATATTGGTACAATAATAAATATATAGTAATGAGTTATGTTATTTAAAAATTAATTGTTAATGTGACAAGAAAATTTGAATGTTGGATAAAGAGAAAAATATTGTTCAATTTAGTTTAGTCAAATTAAATTTACAAATGAATAATAATAAAATATAGTAGTTAAGATTGTAAAAATAAAAATTTCATCTGTTCATTTTTAATTTCTTTTAACAAAATATGTCGTGATTTTTTTTTTTTTTTGTAAGAAAAATGCTATTTTTTTTCCCCATATTACGGTCTACAAAATATTAAAAGAAGGTAATGATTTTGAGATAGTCATGTGACTGACTTAATGTATATATTCAGTTGTGAAACATTGTTAAGTAATGCTACTTCTTGTTGCTCTGTAGCATCCAGTAATGGTTTTCTGTACATTTGACAGTGAAAATTAAAAATTAAATCATATAATCATTGATAACAATTTTTATTAAGCTCCACTAGATATCTATAGCATTAAGAAGTTCAGAGGTGGAGTTTCAAATAAATGAGATTCTTATTGTTTATGCAATATAGTTATTGCTCTTGCATGCCCATCACTAATATTTAGAGTCTGGCAATTGAAAACTATCAGTTTACAGTGTAATTAATTTTTGCAAAATTAAATTAATTGTTTTTGATATTGATACTGTACTGAAAATTTTTGGTTTTATAAAAAATATTTCAAGTGTAAAAGTTCTAATGTAAAACAGGAAGTTATGGGGGAAATATATTTTTTTCAAAAGTGTAAATAATATACATATTTTTTCAATTATAATTTGAGTTTTAAATTGCAAAAATTATTTTAATAACCATTTGAACGTATTCTTTATTCAAATATGCAATATTAACTTAAATTTTCTTGTTTATTAAGTTTTATAAAATAGAATATAAATTCATATAACATTACAGTACTAACCAAAAAACAAAATTTTATTGAATTGTTAATAATTTGATGCTATCATTATCTAGAAGAAATATTTGTAATAACTTTGATGACAAAAAAACAAACATTATTTTGGTCATTTTTAGATGTAATGATTGCTTAATAGTTACTGATATTTATAGTTCATTTGTTTTAGAAATTAGGTTAATTTATAAATATTTTCAAGATCATTTGAAAGATGGCAAGAATTAAGTAAAATTAATTTTTCAGTATATAAATTTTTCATTAGAAGAAAATTTATACCAACTGTTAGTTTTAATGGTCAGAAATGTTATCCAAATATTTTTTTTTCTAATTATAGAAATAGCTTAGAATTTTTTTTTTAAAATTAAACATCTATAATTTGAACTATATATTATTGTGACTTTTTATTATAACATAATTTAAATCATCAAAAAAAAAAAAATCAAAACATTTTTTGTAACCTCACACAATTATTTCACTAGATAATAATATAATTTAATTCCTAGATTGCTTTACCAATGGGGATTTGGAATTCAAAGTTAGGATCAGTAGCATTAGAGTAGAGAAAAGATAACTGCTTTTGTTATAATTATGAAAAAAAAAATCAAGTAAGGTTTAGTTGATATTAATATTATAAACCAAGGTAAAAAAAGGCCTAAAATTGGAACTGAAATTAATAAAGTATACATAATCATTTAATATCAGATCTGTATAACCATACAAACAGGTTGGTTTACACTCAAAATCTTAGGGTTTGAACCCAAGACAAGTTATTAATTTGATAATAAAAATGAGTTAATAGTGACTATCAGATGTATTATTGCATTGGCTCTGACTTTGAATTCCAAACCCATATTAGTAAATGTAAAAACCAGAAAATAGTCTATAGAAGAGAACTCATTTATAATGTTGTAGTAAACTGGAAAAGTCGAGCAATGTATTAGTAATGTAAGCTGATATTTCATAGTAGTAGAAAAGTAACAATATTTAAAAATATTAACAAAAAAGGTATTCATTACATACATACAATAAAAATATTTATACATAAAAAGGAAAATTGGATATATTTTTAAGTTCATATTAACAGAATATAAAAACCATAAAATAAAAATAGAGCACATGATTATATGTGTATAGACACATACATTCTAAAACAATTTTGTTGTTTTATTTTTAAAAAATAAAATGTATTTAATTTGTCAAAATAAGAGTCATAGATCAAGCTTGTAAGTAATAAACAATGAGGATTGCCAATTCCTCAACAAACTTTGTGATAAATGGTTAGCTAGAGAAAGCATTTAAAATATCTCTGTCAGGACTCCCTCCCCCCAAACCTCTGACCATGGTTTTGTATTCTCTCTGTGGAGTGCCAGAGTACAAAACGATGGTCAGAGGCTGGGGGGGGGGGGTCCTGACAGATATTTTTTTGTATTTAATTTGTCTTCAAAATAAGAGTATATAACCTATTGCTGAAATGCATTAGATGTTATGAAAGTAAATTCAGATTTAGAATGTATCTTTATTTGTAAACAAAGAGCTTTTACTAGTTGCTCAACAAGATTTGTGATAAATGTTTAGCAAGAGAAAGCATTTAAAATATCTCTATCAAAAACCACATCCAAATCCCAGACTAATGGTTTTGTGCTTTGGCACTCCTCAATGAGGGGCTAGGATTGAACATTAGATCTAAAAATACCAATCCAAAGAAAATCTGCCATTTTCAGACACTTAAATGTCTTCAAACCCAGCTATCTAACTCAAATAGCTATATGGGGCTGAGAAATCTTCAGCCAAATCATATATTAGTAGTCTTAGCAATATAACATCATTTAAGACTTAATTTTGTCATTAACTTTAATTATTATTGTGAAGCCACCTCACAGTGCTGACAATGACAAAAATATCTCTGAGGCTATTATTTTT
The DNA here is from genome assembly GCA_028023455.1 of Epiperipatus broadwayi. Taxonomy (NCBI): domain Eukaryota; kingdom Metazoa; phylum Onychophora; class Udeonychophora; order Euonychophora; family Peripatidae; genus Epiperipatus; species Epiperipatus broadwayi. Next base: position 6,322,443 of record JAQFVV010006235.1, read on the forward strand.
TGTTGAAGAATGAAGGGAGGGTAACCATATCTTATACATGTTTGTTTTATTAGCTTAACTTTTATCAGTTCTCTTTTTTTCAACTGCTATTTATCCATCTTACCAATAATACTGCAGCTTATATTCATTAAGTGGGAGTCAGTATAATATTACTGTAACAAGTTATGAATTCATTAACATTGTTTGATAGACATGTGCTAATATCATTAAAAATAAAAACAATTTGACATTGCCATTTTTGAAGTGAATATTGTGATTTTATTAATCTTTTATTCCATTATAATATTATAAAAGAATTTACTCCTAGTAAAATAGTTAATTTTTTTCTGAATAATATTGAGAAATCAAAAAAGATTTTTCATCTCTGAATAAGGTTTAAAATGGAAGCTTGGAGTTTACTAATATTGATATTCCCCTCCCCTGATTCTCCATTTTTTCAGAAATCAGTCTTTTGTATTTTGAAATATTTTGAAGGTTGATACTTTCCAAATGGAAATTATTGGAGACAGAATTATGTATCTGGCAACCAAATATTGCTCACAGACATTGAATGTATGGTACTCATAATGTGAAATTGTTTAGTTTTAGAAAAAGCAAATTATATTATTGTAATATTTACAAGTAAAAAATTCACTAATAATGGAATACAAAACCTGTTCCAATTTATGCATTACTGATTTTAGATTTCTTTTTTTAAAGCATGAAATCCATGAGTATTCTTAGATGTATATGTATTAGATGAAAGATACTAATTTTCTTTTTTTTTAATTCAATAATAAACATTTGTTAATATAAAGGCAGAAGTTTATATTATTTTTCTACAAATTATCATACAGGAATTATAAATAATAATCTATAGAAATAAATATTAATTGAACTATTTAAGTTAATATTTTCAAAAGCAACTCTTTAAATTTGTTTATTATATCAAGCCAAAAGATATAAAAGTATAAGTACAGAACTAATTATTAACTATATTATTTAAGAAAATATTTTATAATACTGTAATTCTAAATAATAGTAAATATTCTTTCTTGTTAGAATCTTTTTTTTTTTTTACCATAATACTTTTTTTTATTGTAATAATTTTTAACTATATATAAAGCATTATTATAAAACATTTAAACATTTTTACAATACTACAAGTATATTATTGGAAAAGACATACTGCATACTATATTGGATGACACATATGGGATACTGAAATCATATTTTATTATGCCTAGAGCTATTTACCAGATAAATATTTATTAATTAATTTTTTAATTTGAAATATAAATAAATGTGTCTTTTGTTACTTTTAATATGGTATTTATCCTAGAAGTTTTAAAGAAACTAACCTATTGCATTCATGTGTATCTACTAATATCTGACAATCATGTTGAAAATCAGTCAAATCTTAGAAATTTATTTTTCTTTTGACAAGATTGCATATTTAGATGTAGAATCCATACAATGCATAAATATTTGTAAAAAAAAAAACTTATTTTTTTTAACAAATTTTTAAAAGTATTGTAAAAATTTCAAAATTATTTGTCTATCATTTCTAAAGAAAATACAAAGAATTATCATCACATTGTTTATTTGTAGAATTTATACAATTTTTATTGGCAATATATATTGTAATTACAAATATTATTTTAAATTGTTTTTTTATATATATATTATTTGTTTAATTATAAGACTATCTTTTATAATAATAATGTTACTTACCAATGATCAATTAAGATCTATCATTTTCAATTTTAAATATTATTAAATTAGTTGTATTAATTTTTTTTTCTTTGCAAATATTTAAAGTTTTTATTTAAAATATATAATTTATTTATAGGTTATGAAACACCAAATCCACCTCTGTGAGTATTTTTAATTTTATAATTTTGTCACATATTCAGTTTGTAAGGAAATGATTATATATTATACATATGCGTATTATATAAAAATAATAAGTATATACGGTAGATAATATGTAATAAAGTAATAAAATAATATAGTAAAAATTTCTGTATATTATTCACATGCATATTATATATATTAATTATTGGAAATCATATTCTTGACAATGGACATTATAATCAAATATCAAGAAAATTATTGCAAATAATTTGTATGAAAGTTTTAGGTTCACATTAATTAAATACATATTGAAATTTAAAAAATATATATATTTTATGAATTTACATTAATTTTCAGTATATTATATAAACTTGAAAACAATGTTAGTATTTCTAAATGTTTTTTGAAATTTTCTGATCAATTCCAGAAATTATCTACTGCTATATTATTCAAGGCAAAATAAAAAATATCATTTTTGATGAAAGATATTATATATATTATAGGTCTTTTCCTAACACTCATTGTTTAGACTAGTACTTTTTTTTTCCAGCAAGATAAAATGACAGTTTCAATATGGTAGTAATGTAAGAATTTTTTTTTAAATAAAAAAAAAAGACTTTCACTTACAAATTATATCTTCATTAAATAATTTTCTTGAAAATAAGCATTGTAACCAAGTGCTTATGCATGCAAAATGTCATAGTTCAGAATTAGTATGAAAATATATTTGTCATTGATATAATATTATAATTCATAGTAATTTAAGTATTTATTAGTAAATATTATATTTTTATTGAACAATTTCCCCTGCCCTATTCAATAAATATTATTTTAATGGTTTTTATTAAGCATCTTAAACTTGTATGATATGAAAATGTGAATCTTTCTTAGATATCCAATATGATTTAAAAACTAGTATAGGCATATGTTTTTTTCTCTTTATAATCATATAAATTTTTAAAACAATTCCCTCACTTTTAAATCATTTTAAGTAAACAAGAAACAGTTCATCTTTAAATGATAGTATAGAAACATCAAATTTTTAAAACAATAAAGGATTTTTCTTTTTTTCTTTTTTTTTTTTTATGAATTAGCATTTAAGGAAAAAATTTTTTTTATTACAATGATATATTTTATTTTTATTGAGCACTTTTATAATTAAAAAAAAATTGATTTTAAATCTTATTTAAAAAAAAAACTGCACTGATTTTTAAAAATAAAAAAGCAATGCAGTAAGTAATCTAAAATTCTGTAATTTTTTAATAATAAATTTGAGTTTCTAGTTTTGCTTAAATCAGAAATTTTTTATTGTTAAATTAATTAATATATATGTTTTAATTTAAATAAATATTTATATTTTGATACAGAACATTTTTTTTAAATAAAAAAACAGACTATTTTATCTTATGATTATGAATAAAGTTTACTTTCTAAATGGAAGTTTATCTATGGTTTTTAATTAATTTTTTATTAGCATTTATATGCTTGCAGTCTGTGTATTAAAATATGTATATTTATATTTGATATATGAATATTTATAGAATGATTTTTGTATCATCTCTTATAGAAGTTTATCACTGAACAAAAAAGTAAGAAAAAGAAAATTCCAGCTTTGCATTTATCAACATTTTTTTTTGAAAAATGTATTTATAATTTTTGCCTAGAAGACTATAGATTAATTAATATTAATTATACTAATTATTTATAAGAAGTGAAAAATAAAAATTGATTTAAAATTTGCTAAGATAAGTACTAGTTTTTTATTTATTTAAAAGAAATGTAATTATCATTATGACATCATTACTATATTAATATAGTATAGATAATCACTCAATCTTTATTTTTATTTGTTTATGCACAGCGTCATGATTAATAACTCATTTATTATTTATACAAAAATGTCAATTTATTTAATCCTCTTTCATTTATTGTAGTATATACATATCACCTATATCTTGCATATTTATGATTCTGCTTGATCTTTCCAACAATTTTTCAGTATTTGATTTATATTATATGTTTCTATATTTGTTTTTATTCTCTGATTATACTTTTTTAATATGATATGAATATATAGATTGCATTTTTCAACTAGAATAGATCAAAATGATTAATATCCATTGACTTTAGATTATGACTTTTTAGCAATATTTTATCTTTGAAGACCTAAAACTAAGTTTATAGATTAAAGTTTATCTTTGAAGACCTAAAACTAAGATTCTAGATTAAATAATGATATAATTTATTTACATGACTGGGTTATTTTTTCATTAATTTTATTTTTATTTGATACAGTTTTGGAAGTTAATTTATCATTACTTTTATTTAAAGTTTGTTTTTGAATTCTTTATTAAAAATATCCTAGGCTTATAATGATACCAATATTAAAGCCAATTATTTGAGAAAAGTTGCCACTAAAGGTAGTAAATTTTAATAATGAAGCTTTCATTAACATTTTTTAAAAAAAGTCTTACATCATTTTCTTGACAGTTTTTAAGGACTATACTGTACTATAATTCTCACAGTTTTGGTCTTATGAAATTTCACAATAGCTCTATTATTTTTATAAATTTATTTTCCTGAAAAGGACAGCTAGATTCTGATAGTTATGTTTATAATAGAAGATCTTTATAGAACTTCAAGGCTGTAAATAAAGTTCTTGGAAATAAATCTTAATTCTAAATAGAAACAATGTAGCAGTGTTATTTATGAGCAGGTTCAACACTCATCATCCATATATAAAATCTATCTAGCTATAAGAATAGGTTATATTAATTAACTTGTTTGCTTAATATAGGTGATGAGAATGTTTTCCAATTATTATTTTACAAATGCTAAGATATCCTACCACCAAATCAACATTTCATATTCTGATTATTTTATCAAAAATTTTGAATAGCAGTATCTCACATTTTAATAAGTTCTCTCAATTAATCTATTTTTGAGAGAATTATTTTTCTTATTATTTATTCAAACTTTATATTTTCTATTTAAATATTAGTGTTTGAGTGTAATCTTATTGCAGAATATTTATTACCAATGTAAATTTATTTCTTAATTAAAAATAGGCCTGAGGAGACTTTAATTTTTGAAGAAAAGTATATTTTGGGAAAAAAATTTAAAACAAGTAATTAATGAAAGAATAATAAAACATACCAGCTATTTATCATATCAATCAGATGTTTGATACTACCACAAAAAAAATTATATAATCAGAAAAAAACTATCACAAAATAGTTTTTTTTACCACTCTACATTTATGTCCAGCAAAGAAGAAATGATGTAAATGAGATGAAACTCATTAAGTATAAAAAATAGCATGGAATTATTATTTAATATTTAAAGCAATGTGTTAATTAAATGCAAGAAGATAAAATCATATTATAGCAGACAATATTTTGTCAGCGTGATAAGAAAGTATATAAAACTTTCAATATGAAATGGAGTCTTAAAAATGTAACTACTTATGCTAGCATAATTCTATAATTACATGACATTAATGTTATTCATAGAAATCATACAGAAGTCATTTTATATGCCTTAATAGTTGAAAGATTGTATTGACTAAAAAAAGTATGTTTTATAATCATTTTTAGGAGGTGTTAATGGTGTGCAAAATTTGTTATATATTGATTATTAAAACTGAAGATATTTCTACTTGTTTTTGAGGTGAACAAAGTTCACTTAAGTAAATTTCTAGATAAATTATATGCTATAATTTTTTCTGCTTATAAGTAATGTTAACCTCAACGTTTTCTCATTTTCTGTTAGCTTAGAATTTAATTTTTATAATGTTTATTTTTAATAATATTAATATATATATAAATATCACTATGTTCAACCATATATCACTCCAGACAACTTTCTTAATTCATTCCTTCATCACATATGTTGCCAGTTGTACATCTCTTCTAGTTTTTTGAGATTTAGTTTAGAATTTGTGTAATTCATCTACTGTTTCCTCTTTCAGAAATATATGCAGCTTAGCTTCACTTCAGCATCTTTGTTATTTATTTATTTTTAGCAATACTAATAATCCCTGTTCTCAACTCTCATTTCAATCTTTCCTTCTTTAGTCTGCAATCTATATAAAGCTCTTTTATTAAGTATATTCAGTCTGTACAAATTTAATACATTTATTTAAAATATTTTTTTCAAGTATTTTAATATTATTTCTGGCAAAAGCATTCATATCCAGTTTAAATTTATGATTAATTACATCCATTATAATCTCATCAGAAGTAAAAATTTGATCAAATATTTTTAGGTATTAACTTCTAATTCTTTTTTATCAATTTTTATTTTCTTTTATTTTTGAAAACTCTACTGAGGATTATTTAATATTTACATCTATTGATATTTTATTGTTTTGTTTGATAATAAAATTTACATTTTTAGCTAATTAGTTCAGAATTCTTTGTAGAACTGACAGAAAACTGATAAATCTGTAATTGATGTATTTTTTCAATTTTTCTTAAATAAATACTACTATTTATTCATATTATTTAAGCACATGGATATATCTACTTCTGGATCTGCTTCTTTTAAATATCTATAATGATTTTATCATTTCAGAATGTTTCTATTCTTCATATATTTAATTAATGATTCATCTCTTTAAAATTTTTGAGGTATTTAAAATGATGATGCCATTATTCTAAGAACAGTTTTCCAGTTTTTTGATTATATATTATATAGCTTTTATAGAATTCTTTTATCCGTTTTATGATATCATTTCTGTTTTTAGAAATCCTGCTATCTTTTTTTCATATTACTTTATAACTTTCAGTACAAGAATCTTTGAGAGTTTATTCCATTCTATGGCTTTTTTTTTGTCATTTCAGAGTTATATTTTCTTATCAGTATCCCCTCCCCCTGTAGCATTTTACAAAATTATAAATATTCATTTTTTTTAAGTAAGTTATTTAAAATTATTTCCATATGTCTTTTTTAATGCATATGAAAATTTGCTTCAATAGAAAATTTACTGGTAAATTGCTATTCCCTCTCCTTCACTCTCTGTATATATGTTTTTAGTAGCATACTTAACACATTTTTGTTGATTTTATTCAAGTATAAACATCTTCAAAAGAGTTAAAATTTAAAAACAATGTGTAAATTTCTCAGCCTTTATTTACATGTTTATATTTCTCTTTAATGTTTAAAATCATAATGCACATTTATTTTTTCTTCAAAAATCACAAATCTTTTTCCCTCTCATTTCTTGATCTAATGAAATTTTTAAATGTTATTTAGTTTGTTCAAATGAACTCTGTACATCTTTTAGAGAAGTCCTCCACGTCTTTATCAGAATGAGAACTTAGTCATTATAAATCTGAATTATCTCCATTTAGTACTGAATTACTCTGTTTAATGTATCTTTATAATGCTGTTCCATCTTTTACTTTTCTCCCATCATTTTTTGTTTTTGTATTAAAGAATCATCTTTTTACTTTTTTAAAAATTTCATGTAGGCTGATGATATCCTATTTAATATTAATTAGTGAAACAGAACTATATTTTTGACCTTATTTAAAAATTAGTGATGAGCATAAACCTATTTCTGGTAATGATAGCCTGACAATAGTAATATTTCCTGCTCATCATAGTTCATATGATATAGATATATATCTACTATATGTAAACAGTCTAATAGTAAATAAGAAGATTATGAATTAAGGGATCTAAGCTTACTGGAAAATTTATTTGTTTGGGCTGAAACCATTCCAGAATCCATCATGGCACCATCAGGAACCCAAGTTCACACTTTCTTTTCTTAAGTGGTCTTTTCATCAACACTATAAGCCATAGCTTGTGTACGAGAATTCAACCATAATATTGCACTGCTAACTACTTAGTTTAACCATCTGGTTAAATTGATGAAATGTGAGAATGGGAATTAAACATAGACTACAGTTTAAAAATTCAACAACATTTTATTCCATGCAGTAACAATAATATACTGCTAAATATGATCCTTTAAATAACGGACTCTGCCACAATGGAATGGGTAATTGTTGATAAGATATTTAAGATCATTTCTACAATTCCACTACAATCTCTATTTAATAATATAAATTAAAATATTTTTTTCATCTTCCATACCTGATTGATATTATAATATATATTATAATTGGTAAAATTAATTATGTAGAAGGAAATTAACCTTCTGACCTGAGCTGTTTGTTTTAGTGTATAAATCTACATGCACTCACCCATCAATAAGAGTTTTAAAAACACAAGTGAATTGCTTGTGTTTTTACAACCCTTACTGATGGGTGAGTGCACATAGATTTATACATTAAAACAAACTGCGCAGATCAGATAATTAATTTCCTTCCATGTAAATATATATCCAGTGCTAAATTATTTATATATAATGGATAAAATTGTATAATCTGTTATTAAACATTAAAAGCATAATGCTAAACTAGTTAATAAATAATCAAAATTATCCCAAATTCACAATTCAGTTTTACATTTTTTTTTAAGGCAGTTTAGAATAAATAGGTCAAATTTCTATTGTAGGCAATAGGACAGAAAATTAAAATCGTTGTTTAAAAAATAAATAAATAAAATTTATTGTAATGATAGGGTAGTTGAGAGTAGTAAGATTGTTAATCTTTCTGATATTAAGTTAAATGACAGATAATTAGAAATTTTTGGTAATGATCCTAATTTTGTCCCTGTTCATTCAAAAAAATATAGTTTTTTACACAATTTCATCTATTGAATCTAGTAATTTGAGTGATGTGCAAAATGTTGGTATTCAATTAGTTTTGAGTAAAAATGTAAAAAGGAAAGAAAATTTTATTGTTAATCCTACTGAGGTTAGACATCTTAAGAATAGGTTAATTGCTAATGATGTGATCATTTTTTGTGAAGACAAAGCTGGCCTGTTTGTCATTATGAAAGGAAATGAGTTTAGGGAGAAAATGAAGAATTAAATAATGGTAAATATATATTTTTAGATAAAGATTCCAGTAATGTAATTAATAGGATGTTAATAGATATTATGAAAAAAATGGTAAATTTAACAATTTTCAAGAGTAGATTATAGACAGGGTATGAGCACAGACTTTCATATGACCCACCACTCTCCACACTATCTCATAACACTGATACACCTGAACACACATATGTCAAAAAGATAATTTAAAATGTTATCTTATAACAGAGCTCAAAAGAACAATAACTCATTGCCTATATTTTTGTAACATGCCAAAAACTCCAGGCACGACTTCACACCTGCCAATCCTGTAATTTTATGCACCGAATCTAATGATCACAAAAGAAAAATCGAGGAAGCATTCTATATTCATGGAAATATTCACGCCATCAATAGAAAGGATATGTGCTTCGAGATTTTGAAGAAATGGGCTACGTAACACATCGTTAATTTAAATATTTTTGCATAAATTTTCCTATATTTGTCTTATTATAGTTATGATTATGAGGCATGGATCCTTGAAAACATTAAGTCTATCTGTATTTATTAATTTATTAATTAAGCTATATCTTCTCCAGTAAACTTTATTTATAAGTGTGTGTTTGTTTAAAATGTTATCCTAATGACTTCATATCAGCAAAGATGCTTGTGAATATCAAGACTCACAAAGTTGATTTTCCTTTAAGATTTATTTTTGACTTTACAGATAGTGTTGTGGAAGTTATTTCTAGATTCTTGAATAATTTTTTAAAACAATTTTTTGATTTTGGTTATTACATAGTTTCTTTGTCTTTTGAGGCTTTTGATAAGATTAATAATTTTAAAATGGAAAGTAATTGGGTATTTGGTAGTTTGGATATTAAGAATATGTATCACTCTTTTAATAGATTAAGCATTATTGATATTCTTATATTTTTGTTGGTTAAACATGGATCTTTGTCAAAGAATAAGATTAAAGTTATTAAAGATTTGCTGTTATTATTGGAGGATTCTATATATTTTATTTATAATGATAATTTTTATAAGATTAAGGAAGAATGGATAATAGGTTATTTATTTCTCCATTAATTTGTTCAGATTATATTAATTATTTGGAAGAGGAAATTATTATTCAGAAGGATTGTTTATATTTAAAGTTATTTGTTGATTATGTGGATGATTGTTTGTTTGTAGTTGAGAATGATAAATTGAAAGAATTGGTAAATGAATTTAATTGTTTTGATCGTTCTATAAAATATATTGTAAAAGGAGGGGATTAGATTTTGTTTCAATTAAAATTTTTAGATCTATTGGTGATGAGAAATGTAAAGAATAATTGTTTGGTATGTTAAGAGTAAAAAGTTAAGTCTATAAATGTAATAGCTATCAGTCTGTATCTCATAAAGTAGTTGCTTTAAGAAATTATTGTTATAGAAATAAGAGATTAAACAATTCTAATGGGGTAGCTTTGTTTCAGAAAGGTAATTTTATAATGATTATTTGAGTATTGGTTACTCTGATAAATTTGTTAAAAGTATTTTATTTAATAGTAATATTTGTAATTTTGTAAAGTGGTGACAAACCTTTTAACTTGTGCATGCCAGAAATTTCCAAAAAATATTTAATGAATGATTAAATGAATGATTGGAATATAAACGACTAAATTATTGCAGTTTTTTAAAAGTTTATAAAACAAAATAATAATAATAACAATAACAATTAAATAAAATTTCTAAATAAGCTAAACACAAATGAAAGATATTTATTTAGAAAGGCACAAGTTGAATCAAATGTAATAATAAACAATTAATAGTAATTAAAACAAAATTTTTGAAATAAACATATTAAATCAACATAAAGGATTATTTAATGATTTTATTAAATAATTTTGTTTTTAAAAATATTGTATATGTTGTGGCGGAAACCATTGGATACCCCTCCCTGCCAATTCTAGCGCTACGTGCTGAGATAGATAATGTTTTAAAAATTGTCTCACATGTGATGGACGATCCTTCGTATCGGCAAAGACATTGGATCCCCTTCCCTGCAAATTCCAGTGCTACATGCTGAGATGTAGTAGTGTAAAAAAAAGGTAAATTGTAAATCAGCCCGGTAACATTATATCTATTGGTTTTTGACTAGCAACAGCGACATCAGGCGGTGTACGGTGGCTAATCGACGATAACCTTAGGTTTTTGCTGTTGTATATTGGATGCCAAATATTTTATATCTGGTTCATATTTTGTCACTTATAATAATGTATATTCTGAATTAGATTCATCTGTCATTCTATTTCTCCAACTGTCTTTAATTAAATTCATTTCTGTAAACAATGATTCACATGCACATGTAGAGGAAAAATTTGAGAATATAGCAGTCGCTAATTTTTTTAAACAATTGAATGTTTCAGGAATAGCATTCCAGGCAATCATTTTTTCCTCTTCAGCATTCTTTTTACATATGTCCAATAATCAATAATTTTCCATTGTTTCTAATTTGATCCTCAAATCAACAAATTTGTATTTCGACATAGAACTAGATTGAAAATCGACTGATTGCATTTCCATATCTTCCAAATTAAGCCATTCAAAAATTTCTAATTTGAGATTATCTATTGATATTATGTCTGGGTATAAAATAAATTTTGATGTTCCTGAAAATTGTCTGAACCGTGTAAATTTAAAGAAAATTCTCATTTATTAATTGAATAACAGCACAAAACTCTTGCATCAATTTTACTTGGTCTGGCTTCTCATGAGATTCTAAATCAGTCAAAAACTTTTTTATATTTGGAAAATATTTGAAAGTATAAGAAATAACATCACAGTTGAAAATTTGTAATTTAACTTCAAATGCTTTGATCAAATCAAACATGATAATAATTGCCTTATTATAACCTTGCAGTTTCACATTTAATTCATGTAGTTGTGAACACATATCAGTAAAAACATTAATTTTGAAAGTCATTCAACAACCATTAATCCATTATATTTTTCAATGATTTTCTTATTTCATAAAATTTCATCTAAACACTTAACAAATCTTTGAAGAACTTTTCCTCAACTTAACCATTGGACATTGTTGTATATAAGTAAACCATTGTATAATGAGTTCATCTCACTCAATAAATTTAAAATATTTCATTTATTTAGAGCTTGTGTAGATATAAAATTGACTAACTTAATCACAACATTATCAAGTGACTTAAAGCTGGCCTTCATGCATAAAACTTGCTGGTGTATAATGTACAATGAAAATCCAAAATTGTATGTCCAATATGGTTGGTAAATAAACTGAGAAAACCATTTTCTTTTCCAGTCATATTTCGAGCACCATCTGTTTTTACTGATACAATTTTGGCAACATCTATTTTTTTTTTCAGCAAGTACATTTGAAACTTTATTGCAAATATCTATTCCTTTTGTTATTGTTACTGATGAACTTAAACTGATCAATTCTTCTTTGCTATTATTCCCAAAACAATAGTGAATAAAAATCGCCAAATGAGCTGATCCATTTATGTCTCTACTTTCATCAAGGCAGTGAGAAATTAAACTAGAAGATTTTATATCTTTTTTGTTGATAATTTATGTTGTTAGCCATTTGCAGGATTCTTTCTTTAACTATATTTCTAACCAATGGCAAATCTTTTATTCTCTGAATAATGTTTGCTTTGCTTTCAAAATCTTCAAAAAGAATGGGTGTCATTTCATCCAAGCTCGTTTCATATATTTTCCATGATTAAAAGGTTTTCTGTGTTGGGAAATTACATTTAAAATAAAAAATAACTAGCTGAATGATTTTCTATAAATTTCATTATAGATGTTGATTGAATATTATATTTTTAAATTCTTGGACAATATATTTTTTTGTTCATCTTTACTTTTTTCACAGAGCAATTTATGATTGGTCTCATAATGTCATTTTACCAATGATGTTGCAGAACATAAAACACATACTGCATTGGTGCCTTTGTTAATCATTCCATACTCATCAGTCCACCAATTTTGAAATTCTCTACTGCTTGGCAATTTTTGTTTTTTATTTTCACTAGTCATATTAATAACATGGTAACAAATTTATTTAAAAGTAAATTTAAATGATCTTTATTAATTTTATAAATCAGAGATTTATTATATGTTAAAATATATTATTATTCTTACATTTCACTTTTATAGCAAAACTTCAAGCAAAAAAAAAAATAAACATTGTTTGATGGCAAAAAATTACATTAAAAAAATGAATGGTGTCACCATGTTTACATCAAAAAGATTAGGATGGAAAACCATTTTATTACTTTTACCTTAGATTTGAAAAAATTTACTTCAAAGAGTTATAAATATATTTTACTGACTTTACTTTCTAGTTTTATTGGAATCATTTGACAGGTTTACAGAATATGATACCATAATATACTAGTTTCACTTTATTTGACATAAAATATCATTTCCACCTCCATATATATAAAAAAAATTTTAAAATTTTGTAATTTATTGCTTCTAATCAGACTTCAATTGTAAATTGAATTCTAATATAATATTATATTTCTTTATTTTACCTTTAATTTACAGTAAATTTTTATTAGTACAGATTTTAGCAACAAAAAAATATTGAATAATTTAAAGCATAGAAAATTACAATGTGTTCATGTGCCAGTAAAAAATTAGACTGTTATATCTCTGGCACACATGCCATAGGTTCACCATCACTGATGTAAAGGATAAAGAAAATTATGATTTTATTTTTTTTGCCATTTCAATTGTCTTCTTATAGAATTGTATGTAAAAGTAGTAATTTGTTTGGAAATAAGAAAGTTGTTGGGAAAAGGAGTATTACTTTGAATAATTTATTAAATAATACAAAAGAAATTTTTGATAAAAAGACTATTCCATTATCCTTTGTTTTTGTAAGAAGGTAAATATATAGGTCAGAGTAGTTTGAATTTAAATGAAAGAATAAAGGTACATAAAAGTAGGGTTAGAAATAAATATCTTAGTTCTGCTTTATATATCCATGAAAAAGATACAGGCCACACTATTAATTTTGATGAAGCTAAGTTTGTCTTCTTTGAGAGAAATTGATTAAAAAGAATTAAAGAATCTTTATTATTAAAAATTTATGATTCTGAAGTAATTAGCTTATTTAAATGTTCTTTTAATATTAAGGTGTTTGGGAGGTAAGTGGAATTGTTGATAATGTTTAGTTTAAATATATTGTTATTTTGTAGTTATTTACACTTAAGAAGTCTGCTTGTAGCAGTGAAACCATTGGTTGTGCTTTAGTTTATTTTTTTGGCTAGTCTGGTTGAGTTGTGAATTTGGGTAATTGAATATATTATTATTATTACCCTGAACAGACAAACATATAGTTCACTTCCAGAGTAAACTGACTAAGTATTAAATATAATAAATTTATAAATAAGTATTAGTTCATGAACATATAATATTAATGATTCGAAATGGTCTTACTTACCATCAAGGCTGTTGATAAATGATTAAGTCTGTTTATTCTTAATTTCCTTATTATCAGCTGGAAACAATTCAGTCAGTTTAATAATTTTTAGTTTTTCTTATTTTTGTCTAGAAAATGAATAAAACAGTCTCTTAAGTGATCCTTGGCTTTCCTTATTTTTTTATTGGCAAACAAATAATTCAGTCTATTTAATTATCCTTGTTTTTTCTCTATTTTGGATGATATTAGCATCAATATCTTTTTTTCTTTCATAATGTATTGATAGATATAATTTTGAAGGAAGTTTAATGGTAATTCCAATTTATGAACAAGGTAAGCACATTTCTTTCTAATGTTTGGTGTCTTTTTCTCTTCTACTAGGATTGGATTCTTTCAACTTTCTCACTTATAGCTCTGCATTCTAGGGTGGAGATGAACCCCTTCTGGGAAAGTCTTGTCACTCATATTAAAGCATGAGCCACAAGTATCTTTGACCTTTTTTTAATAATAAAATATTAATCGTACCAACAAATATATCTTGCTATATGGACTCCAATATGAAAGATTGGAGTGAACTATATGTTGTTTGATGATGATTTCCAGTATAAAAGATGGTTTGAGATCTATTTTCTTCACTAGCAAAATAGGTTCTGTCCCAAATACTTTATCATAGCTCTTTATAAATAACCACCAATATCTATCAAAAAATATTAAAAATATATTATTCAACATTTTCCAACAGCCAATCTCCAAAACTTACCATATCTATTTCAATTGAACTCTAATTTCATGTACAATAATTAAAATTAAGAAACAGGAAAAAAAGAAGAAAATTGTCTGTAAATTTGAATTAATTTTAGTACAAACTGCAATTATTTATTATCTTTAATAGTTTGATAATTTTCTGTTACTTTGTAATTCCAAATACTTCAATTTATTTATTTTATCACGAGCAATATTTTAGTCCATTTTAATTCTTTTTATTATATTATGGCTGTTAATTTATTATTATTTTTTTAAATATTACAAAAAGAGTGTGTATTAATACTTTCTACAGATACTACAGGAATTCAATTAACCTTTTTACCAAGTCTATATTATTATAATATCTATCCTTTCATAATTTTTAGCATTCTGTGCAATGCTACAATAATTTTTCTTTCTAGTCATGCAACTTTCTTTAAAGATGTTTAAATAAAAAATATCATTAAATATGACGATGATTCTTAAAACAGTTTGCGTTTGCTAATTAACTATTGCTTTGGCTGAAAAATTTATTGCTTACTGGAATTGGAGACTATAATTTATTTTTGTTATAGTTTAGTGAAAATATGAAAAGAAAATGAACACTGAGTAACATACAAATATACATATTATAAATATGATTAAAAATGGAAAGAAAAGTTCATTGTGTTTTTTTTTCATATAAATTATAAAAAATCATAACAAAAAATATACAATAGCTATATAAAATGTATATATTAAATATTATACATAAAAAATCTTTTTCAGCACATGACTTTATGCTCTTATCAAATGTTGAACATCTATTTTAAATATTAACTTATTATTGCACACAGAGAGCTATCTTACATTAATGTATTATTGCACATAGAATTCTATATATAGGTTTGTAATAGAAGTAAAGGTTCATGTTTCATTTTATTATAGTTATTGTTATTTTTACATCTGTTATGAAACTGTTGATAATACTCTGAGTGCAATAATAGCTTAACATTTAAAATAGATGTTCAACATTTGATACGGGCATAAAATCATGTGTCAAAAAGGCTTTTTATGTATAATTATTTATATGTATAATATTTTTGTTATACATTATAAAATATGCACTAAAATAATAATACTAAACAATATTAAATAGTATTGAATGGTTAAAGTAAAGAAAATTTTATAGTAATAAATCTATAAGTTTTAGGTGTTATTATGTTATGGAGGAAGGAGATGTCTGAATTACTATAAAAATGTAAAAGTCATTTGCTGAAAGAATATCCTTTATAATTCAGAAATATTATTAATATGTAAATGAGATTAGTTTGAAAAGTTTTCTTTATCAGAATGAAAAATTATATGAATTTCAAAATGATAAAAATGACAAAATTCAGAAGATATAAATGATAAATTATAAACAGAGATATTATTAATAAGTTTAATACCATATTAAAATTGATATATGCATACTATTTGATGTATTTTTATTCCAAATACACAAAAAACAAAGGTTTTGAAAGATATAAATTTAGATTTTAACATAGCATATTTAATCCTATCCAATAACATTTACACCATTCATAAGATTGATAACAAATATAAAAGCAGTGCTAATTATAAACTTAATTGTATAAAAAGCTATGTTTAATGGAAGTGAAAAGAATAAAAGACCCTAAGTTAATATATGATAAAATGAAAGTAAAAATCACATTAAGTCAACAGTCTGTTTTACTGTTATGAGCTCATGATCAAAAATGTTATACTGAATTTAATTTTAAAATTATGAAATGTGATACTGGTAAAAGAAAAATTAAATACTTTCCCCCTCATTAAATTAATAAAAAATAACAATGCATATCGGATTATATTATAATCCAATACTAACACATGCACAGTGCAGGTAAAAAAAAAATGTTTTAACTTAAGATGGCTGTAAAAGAAATCAGCAGACAGCAAAATAGTTCAGATATAGAATTCATTTGAATTTTACTTTTATTGTTATATTACTATTACTAGTTCATAATATATATTTTAATAGTAAATATTTATATAAAATTTAAAATTTTAGAGATAATTGTATTATGATTTGCACTTCAAAATGAGAAATTATTTTTATTAGTTGTAAGAAATGATTTATCATTTAGACTTGAAACACTTTAGCTTCCAAAGAAAGAGCTTTGGAAGTTAACCATTCTATTTATTATGTTTGTAATACATTTAAATTTTTTTAAAATTATTTTTATAAATTCAATTCTGCAAAATGTTTAATTTTTCCCAAATAAAAAATTATCATTTTTTATTTCGTTGTAATTAAAATATTTTGTATTTTAGATAAAACTATAGACATCAATTTATTATTATTTTTTTTATTGTAGTGATGACATTTTATGAGGGTGGTGTAATGTTGTTATGGAAACATCTTCAGACCTAGAAATTTAGTAAAAAGTTACATTTAGGCATCCTAATTGTGAGAGACATCTAGATCTAATATTTTTTATATGATTTTTAGCATATGCCATCAACAATGTAGGATATTTAATATATTTAAAGATCAGCCTTTCGAGCTATTGTGCATGCGGCTTTTTGCTTATTTACAAATGTATGATATTGGAAAATGAAGAATAAGTGATTGCTCCATTTCATTTTTTCAAAATGTGAATGAACCATATCACCTCCTCTCTTTTTCCACATTTTTTCCCCTTAGATATTATGAGATTACAATTAAACACTTAAAAATAAAATGTGAAAAATATGGAAAAGTATGTATGTACTATATTTGAACGCTTTTTCATTTACAAAATTGTAGTCATGTATTGATCAATCATATGGATGAAAAAATACATAGGCAGAACCTCAGAATTATTATTGCAATCTCAGAAAATAAAAAGAAAAGATTTTTAAAACTGTTTTGTTAATTAATATAAATTTTTTATGCATTTAATAATTATTGAAGTTCATCATTTTGTATTTTAGCAATATTTTTTTAAATATATATATATATGTATTCATTTAGAAATTCATATATATATATATGTTTATGTGTGTATATATATTTACAACAAACATATAAATTATTTTAAAATTGGATGCTTTTTTTTTCATATTTCATATATATTTATTAAAAATTGTTACTTATTTTAACAATTTAAAATAAGAATGAACAAACTTAAACTCTGTAATCTGTTATAGTACATGTGCTAAATAACTAAGGTAGTAATAAATAAAGAATAGATAATGTAGTAACTAGCTAAAGAATATTGGAAGATTAGTAATATAGGACATACATTTATCATGTTACTTATAAATTTTGTTTTTTAAATAAAGTGCACTTCTTGAATGAAAAGATTATTTTTTAAAGTCTTTCAACCATAGAGTCATTATTAAATTCTGCATACTTCATTAAGCAGAAAGAACATGAGCAAACTGCAAATGATAAACTTTGAAAAGGTTAGGAGTTAATAAAGCAATTGACTTGAATAAGTAGAGGCAACCAGAACCTTACCAGAAGTGATTCATCAGTAGAATCAAATAATATAGTATTAATATATGTATTAATGTACATATATGTTAACAATAAAAATATAACAATATTAAAATATATATATGTATTTGTTTATTTAATATAAATTATGTGGACATATACCAATAAGTACTTACTTATATATATGCACACATACATAAACATTTTCTAAGAATATTCTAAATATTTATCATCTTTGTATTAATTTTCAAATTTGAATATGGTATTAAGTGAAAAAAACAACTTCAATTTTGATCAGAAATAATAAACAGTTATTTAAGATGGCTTCAAAATTTTTTACATAGCATAGTTGCGCTTTAAAAATATACCGAATCTATTAAAGATTATTAACTAAATATGTATTTTTTTTTCATAAATAAAATGACTTCATTTATTTTGACTAAAAGTGAGAACATTTTTCTCCAGTGACACGTTATTAGTATTGTAATTATGGTACTTGTAAGTTTTCAAATAAATTAAGATGGCAGTCCATATTTTTGGAAAATTAACAATTTGGGGGGGGGGGGCGAAAATGTTTACAAAAAATACTTTATAGGAAATGTAATATTTCATATTTACATTTTAGTTTTTATATTTTAAAAAAGAAATCGTTGTGAAAAAATTAGTTGCAATTTTTACAGACTATTTTCTTTTGGGGGGGGGGGGGAGGGATTAATTTATTAATAGAAAAATGAAAAAATAAATAAATCCAATATTTATACTTTATTCATGTTAGTGGCATGCAATCATATCATGACCATGAATGCACACTTTTTGGGAGGGCAGAATCCTGGACCTTTGAAAATTGTCCACTGCATCACATTTTGTGACAGGAAGGTTTTTCAATTTTTTATTAAGACAGTTTACCTAAAAAAAAAAAAAACTCCTGACAAAAAAAAATCAAACTGATTGAACCAAAGTAGGATAATTTTACGAGCATCTCATCACTTCCCAAGTTATAATATAAGTAAAGAAAATTGAAGTAAAAGCTTCTTAATGAAATTTATTGGAATTTATTTCTTTTTTTAAATTTAATAATCTATTTATTAATTTTGTTTTAATTTATAACTAACATTTCTTCGGTATATTTATAGGCCATCGAAACTGTACATTAATCAAAAATATGAGCTGTCATTTTGGTTTACTTGAAAACTCACAAGTACCATAATGACTTAAATTTTTAATTTCCAAAATGAGAATCTATAGACTTACAGGAAAATCAATCTTTTTTGAATGTGTCTTAATTTAGAAATCTATTATTTATCTTATACAGTATGTGCTTGATATTTTCACTTTTGTTTAAAAACTTTGATCATGGTTCAGAATTATTTTTATATCTATAATAATTCATCCAACATTTATTTTTAATGTTAGAAATAATAGTAATATAATCAGTTATGAAATTAATACATTATTGTACTGCATCTTATAATAATATGAATAAAAGCACTCAAACCACTTTCATTAGTAGTTATATATATATTGTAATGCTATTGAGCATTCATTAAAAAAAATTGTTGTCTAAAAATTATTAAAAATAAAATTCTCATAAACAACGTGAAGGTTTTAGTAAATAAATAAATAATATAAGTCAAAATAAAAGAAGTTTGAAGAGTTTTTTGTGTTTAAAAAAAAGTAGTTTGCTAAAAAGCAATTAATTCATAGTTTTATGGGGGAAATTAAAAGTAGTTGATTTGCAAATAATTAAAAATATTTCTTTTTATTTAAGTCAAAGAAAAAGGAAATCTTAAAAACTAAAACTTGATTTTAGAAATATATATGTGTGTTAATCGCGAATGATTGTAAATATAAGGAATAGTAAAATAAATGTGTGTGTGTGTTGATAAAATAAATATGTGCATGTTAAATATTAAAAAATGATATAGAAGTTAAATGATATAAACAGAATTTGCAATGGCTACTAAGTTAAACAAAATTCACAAAACAATAAGTTTGCAATAGCTACCAAATAAAAACACGTAATCAAAAGTTTATCTAAAGAATGTATTCAAAAACAATGGAGGAACTTCAACAACAGAGATAGCCAGTGGACATAAAAACAATTATTAGAATGACAACAGGTCATCCTAATAAATAGTCCAGTTTTTTTATTGGATAGCAGTTGGGTTCACAATCAAGTTGAGATCACAATCGGATTAATCAGTTCTCAGTCATTCTTCTCATGTATTTGTTAATAAAAAAATGCAATGTTAATCATCATAAGAATCATATGACCTTGCTCCAGCCCTTAGTCTAATAAGATCAGAAATTTGCCCAGTAAAAGTAATGCCTGCTTAACAACTTGAAAAATCACCAGGAATGTTTAGATGTTTAGAATAGTACCACAGAATACTAAGCATTAAACCTCCACAAACAAAAAACTTCAAATCTAACCGGTTAGAAATATTTTCACATGAAATAACAACCAGTAAGAAGTCCATGTTCAAATCCTAGGTAACAAATAACATTTGTTTATTTCCATTTCTAATTAAAGTAGCCATTGCAATAATTTGAAGCTACCCAGAATCAGTTAACAAATGAACTCTATAGCATGCATAAAGAACTATTGGTGTGCATGTTTTGAAATGCCATGTATGTTAATGCTTTAGAATATTTTATATTGATTTCATGTATATATTTAAATGCTTGTTGTATTCTATTTTACTATATGAATTAAGAAGGTGTGTGGTCATTATATGCAATTATCATTGTCTAATTTAATTTGTTTTATAAAAGTAATTTAAACTTTGCAATAACAAATATTTAGTTAAATAAATTATCTTTAAGCTTAATTTTGTCAGTCAATTCTTTACCACTAATTAAAACAATAATTTGTTATTGTATTACTTTTGATTGAGCTAGTCATGGGATATTTCGAGCACTGGATTATGGGCCTACTGTCCAAACACATTAGTTCTCATAACTAGCTGGTGCCTGAGGTTTACCTCAAAACAAATAAAGTGATTGGATAGTAGGGTTTGAATCTAGCAGTCAAGGTGGGCCACAGTCTAGAAATGTGATCGTGTTATGCATTGCATAGCTTGGTCTGACTATGGGTATTGTTGATAGCTCTACTATCGACAGTATTCTCCCCTCTGCTTGAAGAGCCAGTCCGTTCACATAATATTTATAATATAAAATTATAAATTTATGATAAATTAGATTTAAACCCAGTTAAACCAGCAAATAAAGTATGCTATATCATCTTGTGAATGTATCTGGTACAATATATAATGATCAAATTCTGAAATAGAAAGCTTACAAGAACAGTTTTAGAGGAACCTTTTTCATCAGTTACATCAAACTCTAAGCTTCATTCATCACAAATTTGAATAGGCTTTAATATTATTATATTAAAGTGATTTATTTTAAAATATTAAAAATAAAATATATGCAGTCATTTAATGAGATGCTCTTTATAATCAATAAGCATATATATGGTTTTATTTTGAATAGACAAGAATTATATTCACTGCAATTTTTATTAAATGTTATTGTTAATATATATATTGTAACCGGACCTGTACAACCCTTTTATTACTTCAGTTGTAACAATTTTCTGATGAGCATGTTGCAGGAAGGAACTATCAATTGGCATTCCCCAATGCAGATGTTAAATGCCCCTCCTCACAACAATATTTCCTGCTCATCAGAGGATGTAGTACCATAGAGATTGGAAGCATCTAGACATTTCTATGTTTGGTTTTCCAAATGGCACCACTAGAGTTCCATCTCACTACAACCTGACTTACCTAGGTCTAGTTATGCCAGACGTAGCTCAGGAGGCATGAGATTCTCATGAACAAGTGCAATGAATGATGAGTGATGCAATAAAAAAAAACAAAATAGAATTGAACAACTGGATAACTAAGATTAATTTTAAGTAACAATAATTTTATTTAACAAGTTAATTTGCAAGTTCTTCTAATAAAGTTCCTTCATATCCATGTGAAGATTCATTGTTTTATTCATTTCTGGTCCATTGTGTTTCTTTGGTATACTTCCAATAATATCATTTAAAGAATGTAATTTGTTGTATAATAAAGTCCTTCTTTCATAGTTCTTTTAACAACTTACATCTTTAGTTATATAATTAATTCACAGAGAGGAATGTGATATATTAAGACAACAGAGAGAATAATGAAGACCACTATTAGCATTTAATTTGGAGTTCCACTTAATTCCATGAACATTTTATTTATAGTCCATTGTGTATCTGAATTTGCACAATTACAAATACTTCATTTACAGTCCATTGTGTAACTGAATTTGCACAATTATAAATATTTTATTACAGTCCATTGTGTAACTGAATTTGCTCAATTACAAATATTTTATTTACAGTTCATTATGTAACTGAATTTGCTCAATTACAAATATTTTATTTACATCCCATTGTGTAACTGAATTTGCTCAATTACAAATATTTTATATTTTATGTACAGTCCATCGAGATGCCTGTAAGCATTTGTAATTTTTATTTTGTGATATAGCATAACCATTATTATTTGGTCTGCCACAGATGTATATCACTTCATATAAGTTGATCAGTAGCTGCATTTATTTATTAGCCAGTTAGAATTATCTGTAATAACTCAGTATTTCTGGCTCTTCTAGGTATACTTATTTGTAAATCAATAGTATCAATCATTATAAGTATTCGTTTTTTTATAGTTTATTTTAATTCAAATGTATCTGTAGATGAGAAGTCAAACCTTATTAAAAATGCATTTTGATTATAGGTATTTTAGTATTTATAATTTATCTTTAATAAAACGTATTTCCATAGTTAAATTTGTTCATAATTTTCTTTTTCTTTTTTAAGAAAGATGTTTTGTTTTATTTTTTATAAACACATATAAATATTGAAAAAAATATAAAATCATTACAAGTATTCGTTTTTTACTTTATTTTAATTCAAATGTATCTGTAGATGAGAAGTCAATCCTTATTAAAAATACCTTTTGATTATAGATATTTTTAATATTTATCATTTGCAATTTATTATTAACAGAACATATTTTTACGCAGCTATTTTTATTAATAATTTTTTTTTTTTATATATTTATAATAAAGACATTTTGTTTGTCTTTTATAAACCCATATAAGTATTAAATATTTATAAAATTGTTACCTTCCTTATATCCAGTTTGTCCCTTCAAAAATGGGTCCTTTTATTTAAGCTGAATGGCATTATTCCCTTTCATGATGATCATCCACGAAAATCTTGGAAAAACATGGCATGAGATGGAGAGGAAAAGCTGTAATGTTAGCCTTCCATCATTATGTTTTTCTTAATAATGTTTTCTTTTTCCATTATTAACAGTGGTTGTAAAGGTTATATTCCAAGGTGACGAAAGTCAGAGTTGAGTAACACTTAAATAAGAATTTTAACTTTTTAATTCTTCACTTTTCTTACTATCTTTTTCAAAAAATCTTTTGAAAAAATCTTCTTTAAACATACACTTTAAAAATCCAATCTAATCTGCCTCTGAACTTGCAACTTGACTATATATATTCTGATTCTGGTTTGATTAAACAGTTCAGCCCACGTATCCTAGTCACCCCACAGCTCTCATTTAAGTCCGATTGCCTTTCTCTTCATAATGATTAGATAATCTACTTTTTAGCGGGATAAATAAGAAAGCATGAGGATTAAGCCATGTTTTTCAATTTATTAAGACTGCCTCAAGCTGTTATCACATTTTATTCAAAAACATCGTTTCAAAAATTAAAAATATAATCTTTTTAATAAATGCCAGCTTTTATTTACATCGTAATTTGAAACTATAAAATCAATAATGATTTTCTTTTAACTATAAACTTTTTGCTTTATTTCTTTTTTAATTTGATCAAATCGTGCTAGTCTTTTTTAAATGGGGGGGGGGTCTTTTGAATATATATGCATGGAACAGTATATCTGTTTCAATATATATATATATGTAATTATATAACTCAATATTTGTAAATACAGTAACTAAATAATTAAAAAAAATATTTTATCCACTTAGGAGCGCTTTGGATTATCCCAGTAATCTATGTCAACTAAAGCTTTGAAATGCTAATTACTTAGTTACTGTATTTATAAATATTGAGTTATATAATTATGTATATTCCTTTAAAAATACAGACATCGAATCATAATATTATATATATTTATTTATTTATTAAGAAGGTATTATTTACTTTATAAAATTCACATTTATTAATGTGTTTCCTTTTACTCAATTATATCAGCCTCTGCAAAGAAGCTATTATAATCAATTTGCAAATTATGCAAAAGTGAGATATGTAAATAAAATAATTCATGACATCCAGAGTTAAAAGTTGGAGTCCTAAGTGAAATTTTTGGGATTGCATATTTTAATAATACCTTGCCATGTAATAATTTAAACCAAATGTCATGTCTGGTGCCAGTCTTTTTCTAGACATCATTCTCATCTTTTTTATATAAGTTTTATCTTTATAAATATATTTAGAATATTTTTCCTGAAGTTTTTGTAATTTTTTAAAAAATTGATTATATCAATTCCAAATAACAGACCCATAATGCAGATCAGGTACCATTAAAGTGTCAAAAAGTAACTGATAGGTTTTTAATTTAAATCAAATATTTGATCTTAAAATCATACCTATAATTTTATAAGATTTATTAGCCATTATTTGGATATGATAATTAGATGTAAATTTATTAGTGAAAATAAGACTCAGATCTTTTTGCTTGAAACTTCTAATAACTTTGTTACTATTAATACAATATTGAATATTATTAATAAGATACTGAATTACAATTTTTTTATGTTTGTTTGCATGTTATTGGCATCACACCATTTAAAAAAAGCATTAGCTAATTTTATAATACTTTATGATCATTTACATGTTGGATCTCTAAAAAATCTTAATATCATTTGCATAATGACATACTTTCATTTGTGAATAGTCATGAAAGGGATTCTCATTAATATGTACATAATTCTTTCTATTAAGAAGAAAAGAATGATTGATAAACTAATTTTATCTACTTCCATTAAGAGATTTTTATGATGTATATATCAAAAGCTATAAATAAATCAACATAAATAACTTTGGGAATCAATAGCTTGTGTTATAACATCTGATATATGTAAGAAATTTGCTTTAATAAATATTATCATGGTATTATAATATGTATAGAATCAGGAATAATATTTTTAAATTGATCTATAATTCTGTTATAATTGTTTTGATAAAAGATTGGCAGGTCTGCAATATCTGATTTTTTTTTAATCATCCTTGTTAAATATCAGTATTACTACTACATTCTTACAATCATCTGGTATATCTTAATCATTTAGACATTTGGTTTATAACTTTGCCAACAATTTTTCTATTTTTTCATATGCTTGTTTTAAGATATTGATTATAATTTCATTACTTCCTGGGTTCTTTTTCTTCTTCATATATTTAATTATGTGTCTCAGTTCTTCATTTAAAATGTTGAGCAATACAGAAGATGTAATAATTGTAGGAGATACTTTATTATCTTGTTCTTTATCATTATAAAACTCTTTATAGGAATCTTCCTCATATTTCATGATATCACTTCTCTTTTTAGGAATAATTCCATCTTTTATTATTGCAGAATTAACTTCTGTACTGTACCTGTCAGAATTGTATACTCATTTAACAAGGTTTACAATCTAAGCAAAAGTACCCTAAATTCATTTATCCCCGAGATACACAGGTCAGGAGTCAATCATGTATTCTGCACTATTTGTTTTCTCTAAAACTATAACATTATGAACAACACTTCTGATGATAACAGATGAAATTTTATTCATTCCAGTCCTGCAGATACAGCGGAGAGACATTGAGATCTACAGGGTAATTGTTATAAATAAAAAATATTAAATCTTGGCTCAGTCAGATATCTTAAGTGAAGGGAAAATTTATAAATTTAAATGAATTGCAAATAGCTAGCATTGCGAAAGAAACATGAATTATAATATAGTATCCATCCAGAATGAGCAAGGACAAAACAACCTAAGGATAAATGTCATTTAAAGTAATCGGTTATAATTTCTAATAATAGTATTATTATAATGACCAAATGAGATTCAATGAGTGAGATTCAGTAAGACACAATGCATGAGTAATTATCAACACATAATAATTTAATGAACATAAACAATTTAATTTACATCAGAAATATAGCACAGATTTCATGCGGTTAATAATTTTCACATAGGCAAATGGCTTAATACGCTAATGAAAGTTACAAATAACAATAAATTAATGTTATCAACGCTATGATCATTACTTTAAAGTAATGATAAAAGACATCTGTAAATTCACCTCCAAAGAGCTGTTTACTCTTAACATGACAGTTAAATAATTTATTGTTCATGTGCACACCTGGGCCTGTACAAATGAGGAAGGGTTAGCTTAAATAAGCTTTACTGTGACAATCCTAAAGATATTCTATTAATTATTAAGTGAATGGTTTACAAATATCACTGTGCCACGTCTTATAGATAATATGGTAATTACACATAAGAAAGAGAACTTGCAGTGCTGACTACAATGATCGCGTTAAAAGTGGAGTTCAAGAGTCCACTTGTATTTATAACAAGGCGGTATTTGAAGAGACGATTGGGAAGGTTTCCATGATTTGGACTTGCCGACGTTTCACATGCAGAGCCTGAACAATCTAGCATTTGTCCTGAGATTGGTGCAACCGAACCTCATTCTTAGACAAGTTGCGTAAAGAAAATCCAGGATTTCCGGAGGAATAAGTATGAATGCTACCATAAGTAAGCAACACGAATATAGCTTAAGTCTTAAATGACTAATGCATTAATTTAAGTTTAAATAAAATAATATCATGCATAACGCATGACAAAATATTAACCCACTCAGCAATGTACGTATAATCTTAGCAAATTAGGATGTCAAATATAGAAGAGGGGAAATATTATTTTTTCTATTTAACAAGCCCCAACTATTCTCAAACGATAGTATATTATGAGCAAGTTAATGCTCAATGGTGTGAAAGCAATAAATAATTATTAAAATAGATTAATAGTCAGATTTATTTTAAGAACATAAAAAATGCATTTAAATCAGTAGCGTTAACAACAAAAAGATTGATCATATCCCATAATGTGATGGTTTTAATAATCTGCCATTAAGCATATATTTCAAAATATTCAATCGAGCGAACTGCATTCAATAAGAAATTTTACATTTAACTATTTAAATATTCCCAAATATCGGAATGGTGGCTGAAATGATATAAGTTCACTAGATTGAAACATTAACATACTAAAATTAAATCAATAAAATACATAGTTTAAAATAAGTTTTGCCACATGAAAATAAAATAACTAGAGCGTAAAACTTAAAAACTAATGATATATTTAAAATAGATAATTCTGTGCTAGTGTTTTATAGAACACAATTTTAAAACTCTAGAGAGAAAATCATAAATTTAACAACGATGATAACTGAGCTTATAATCAGTTACTGGATAAATAAAGAGTACATTACAAATATAATTAAAATTTAGGAATGAAATGAAGAATATTAAGAATTCATTCATCGGCAAAATGGATTACCTTTAGAAGTTATGCCAGGCATTTAGAATAATGTGTATGAAAGTTAGACACAAAAGCATGGTCATCAAGGCACAATATTAACAAAATAACAGTAAGCATCTTCCAATTATTCTTTCATAGTTAGACAGAACAGTTCTTAAGTGGCAATGGCATGGCAGAAAGGCAATACGAGGCGATCTAAGATCAGGAAAGGTGAATTTTTGCTTTACTCAGAATTCATTTTGTTTTCGCTCTCTAATAGAACACAAGAGAAAGAGTGATCTGAACTCATTTTGCACCTGCCTAGAACTTTTACTCCTTCTATACTTGAAATTTGGCAATATTGGAAGGCGTAAACAAATACATTCCAGAAAGCCTTATTTAAACGTATTTTTTTAAAAATTGGAAATAACTTTAAGAATATGACTTTGTTAACTTGAGACTGTTGACATAATTAAATAAGAATGACATTTTAACATTTTTTTGAAATTACAATAATACTTTCTAAAACTTTCTGGCATTGCTTTAGCTTTACATTAATCATATTAATTTTTGTATCTGTAATACATATACGCACATACACGATTATCTAAGTGAAGGAATTTACAATCTTGGAAGTAAAATATAATTAAGTTAAAATAATAACACAACTGGTTAAACATAACCATTTTGAATAAAGAGGGTGGAAGTTATACATGTATGTGTGTGCCTAACATTCCTGGATGACCAAATAAACATACATAAACTGGTTCAAACCCTACTTTAAAGGTCTGTAATGTCATCAGGCAGTGAAGCTAAATATGTATTACAGATTTACCACTTCAGTATCCATATCAAGATGTTGTTTTATACTTTTGATACTTTTATTCACTTCTATAGCTTTCCTTGTTAATTCACAATTATGTTTTTTTTTATATTGGTATTAATTCTTTTTCATATCGTTTTGCAAAACTAAATTTTAATTTCTTTTTAGTGAATTATTTTTTAAAATTTTCTTATTTTTCTTAGTTTCATACTTTGTCTTGCATCAGTAGAAAATTTATAATAAATTGTTGTTTTATTATACCAGCTATCTGTGTTGCAGTTCTTAGTAATGTGACAGTTATCTTCCTATTGATTTCTTCAAAATTTGTTAATATTTTAAAATTATTTACAAGTTCTAATTTAAATTCATTGGAATATTTCTGAAGGTTAGGAATTTCAGTGGTGAATACTGTTTTTCTCAATAATTTTTTATCTTGCTAGTTTTGCATAAAAATATGTCACACCTTTGACTAATCGATGATTGCTTCCTGTGTTAACACTATTAAGAAAATTATATTTTTTGTTAGCACCAAGTTCTGTTATATTTTCATTTGGATGCTTCCATATTTATTTCCATTTATTATTTTTCTCAAGAAAGAATTCATAATATATATTTTTTTGTTTTTCTGCGAATTCCATAAGTCTACGTCTTTTCTCATTTCTATCACCATAACTAAATTACCTACAGCACTTTCATATTTCAATCACTTATCTATTCTAGCATTAAAATATCTCACAACAATTTGAAAATATTATTTGGTCCAATTGAAAGCATTTTTTTTTACTTTTTGTCATAAGAACTTATTGGGGCATAAACTTGAATTAATCTGCATGTGATATCTTCCATTAAGTGGAATAACTAATATAACTAATATTGCAACTCTAAATGATATAGCATCAATCTCTACAATATTGTTTTTCCATTTTTTATTTATAATGAATACCATTTCATTTTTGCTTCCAATAATTATGCCTTTGTAGTAAAAAAATATGTCTACTTTTTAAATCAATTGCCTTTTTTTAATAACTTCACAAAGTTCAACAATTTTCCATTTAGTGTTAGATAATTCTTTCAATTGTGCAATCTTCCTTCATTTAAAAGTAATCTGCAGTTGTAAATATCTAAATAAAAGATCATCATTGAATGGTAGCCTAGGCTCAGAATTAAGGGGATTCTTAACACATTCTGCCTTCAGCCACTAACATTGCCTGACTAATGACTTTATAGCCTCCTGGCAATAAGTCCATAATTTAGATTTGTGTGCCATGATTGTAAATATCTTTTTTTTTTTTTTTTAAAAAAGTTCATTCATATACACATTATTTTTGCCTACAAGAAAATTTATCTGATATTTCAGTTATGAACTATCAGGCAACTGTATAAAAAGCCTATGGCATTTCTTGATCTTAAACTTAGAGTTAAATAGCCCATAAATTCACCACACATGCATATTTATGGTCAGCCCATCCATGTTTGCATATTATATAAATAACCATATAGTAATAACAGCTACAATGATAAAATTATACAGAGTGAAATTTAGGAATTTGGCCTGTTAGTTCCTTTAAGGTCTTGAGCAGAAATTAAAGAATCTATTTTCAATTAACAAAAACTCCTTCCTTCCTGCAGTTGAGAAAATATTATAATTCATTATATATACAAATAAATGCAAAAAGTATTTTAATATGAAAGATTTTACAACTTTTATGTAAGAAATGGTTTTTAATAAATCATGGTCATTATAAATTAGATATATATTTATTGTATGTGATCATTATATTTGCTTGTTAATAATTATAGATATATAATTACATAAACAAATTATATATTTAAGATTTTGTCTCATATGTTAGATACATCTGTTTATTAAAATAATTTTCAAAAAATGTTAGGCGGGAGAATATGCATAATTGATTTACGTATGTTTATTACATTTATATTAAATTTTGTATCAAAAATTAATTTACATTATATAAATTTATATATTATATTGTTTGTTAATATTTTAAGTTTTTTATATTGACATTATAATGAAGATATTAATAATTATGTAAATGTTAGTTTTAGATTTTATCGCAAGAGGACATTTTTGAATTGATAATATTTTAGAAGTTATAATTAAACATTTTAAAGTTGGTAATAATTTTCCTTCTTCCTACGTTATGAAATGTAAATAAAGAGAAGAAAAAGAAAAACCTTTTTCCTCTTCTTTTATTTCACTTATTTATGTATAAAAATCAGAATATTTGTAAAATTTGTATCCACAATATGTTTTGAGCAGATTAAACTGGGTGTTTTTCAAAAAATATATTGTTGTAATGACACAAAGGTCAGATATTCCCTAGTTGATGTTTATATTGTTTGAAAACCATGTTGTTTGAACAACATCAATTAGGTATAAATAAGTCTGAAACTAGGCACTGCCATTCTAATTCTACGAGCATTCCATATTGTTTTGCGTGCTAGTACAATCTCTCTTTGAAGCAGTGGTGACAGTAATTCATGCCAAAGAAAAAAACAACCGCTAATTAAAAAATTTTTTCCCACTAAACCATATTTTACTGACTAAAGTATTTTTTCCAATACTCCACTTACAACAACTAGCATATGATTTTATTTAGAAATTCATCTATTATGCGTGACTAGATAACCAAAAACCACTCCAATCGAAACAACCTGGAAACTGTAGTTGGATCCAATAACTGATGCTGAAGTTCATGAAACCAGCTTGTGCAATGCCATGGAGGAAGAAATGGATACTGCTATATAAATTATTCAAAACCTACAGATAGTATGCTTCATATAACATCACCAGGGCTGCTATATTATTTCTCTCTAACATCACCAGTGTTCATGGAAGACCATCATCAGAAAAACTAAGGAAGACAACAGTAAAATAGTAAAAGAATGATATCTGAATAAATAATGGTTACTGACTGTTTCAATATTTAATGTGGTAAGATCTTATCATTATAAATACTATAAGGCCTTAAACTTAGCCTAAACTTAAAATATCTTTTGTTATTATAATATGCAATATTTTTGGGTATGTATCGATAATTGCAATACACATTTTATTTATTCATTATTAATAAATTGTTACCTTTTTTTTTATTAATCCATTTAATTTGTGTTTGAAACTCAATCCAAATGTATGCTTCTTACACACTTATGCTAGTTAATTTCCACAGTCTTGAGAAATCATGCAATCCACTGGGGGGACATGCTGGGATAATGGCAATAATTGATGATAGTCGTTCCTGTGAAAACTTTTCCAAAAGTAAATTCTTTTTAGGAGGTTTGGTGCCTTTGAGTTTTTTTTTTATTATTGAAATAAAATATATTTGGGAGTACTTGTACTTTTAAATTATAAATCATCATCATCACATTTGTTAACATTATTACATATTTGAATAAAAAACATTAAAAAAATTTTTTTTATTAACCATTCTCCTTTAATATTTATTTGAATCAAAATTTATGATACAATGGTACATGTAGAATAGATTATTATATATTTGATATTATATATTTTTGGTATCCAAGTTCAAACCCACCTACACTATATATATATGTATTCCGTATGTTCCAGTTTTAAAGCGCTTGGATATTAGTAAGAAAAGCTTGAGTCACGATTAGCACTTTCAAGGTTTATTTATTACATAATTGCTCTTGTGATAACAGTAATGTTTTCACAGTATGAATTTTTATATAAGTATGTAACAGTAGATGGGCTTGCATTGGAAATAAATACAATCACCGATATACACATCTATATAATGAGATCTTCAAGATGTGTACCATAAACTTTGGCTAAAATAAATAATAAGTTGAATGGTTAATAAACTTCAAATAAAAATTTTAATTCAAATGTATAATAGTATTAATCAATGTGATGATGATGATTTATAATTTGAAAATAGAAGTACTCCCAAAAGTATTTTATTTGTTTTTCAATTTCAATAAAAAGAAACTCAAAGATGCCATATCTCCTAAAAAGAAAGTTTATTGTTGGAAAAGTATGTCCTCCAGTGGATTGCATGATTTCTCAGGGAGGTGGACATTAACTAGCATAAGTGTGTGAAAAACATGTATTTGGTTTGAGTTACAAACACAAACTAAATGGATTAATAAAAAATGTAACAATTTATTAATAATGAATAAATAAAATTGTTGCATATATATTCACAGCTATCAACACATACCCAAAAATATTAAATATTTTAATAACAAAAGATATTTTAAGTTTAGGCTAAATTTAAATTTAAAACCTTATAGTATTTATAATTATAAGATCTTACCATATTAAATATTGAATATACTCACAGCTATCAACACATACACAAAAATATTAAATATTTTAATAACAAAAGATATTTTAAGTTTAGGCTAAATTTAAGTTTAAAACCTTATAGTATTTATAATTATAAGATCTTACCATATTAAATATTGAATCAGTCAATAACCATGGTTTTTTCAGGTACTATTTATTCTTTTAATATTTTACTGTTGTCTTCCTTAGTTTTTCAAACACTGGTGATGTTAGAGAGAATAAATTCAGCAGTACTGGTGACTATATCTTTAGGTTTTAATTACATTCAAATATCAGCCTTTCAAGCTAATTGAGCATGCGCCTTTTGAGAGTGTTAAATAAATGAATACTTTCCTCTTCAATCCAAGATATAGTATTTATGCAGGAATAAAAAGGATCCTCTTATTCCCATGACTCAAATTCTTTTATATGAGCAAATCTGAAGAACCGTTGAGGAGAGCATGAGTAGAATTCTCACTTTAAATTACTATTTACGATGTTTTTTGACTGAATGATGTCGGTTTGCTCATATAAAAGAATTTGAGTCGTGGGAATAAGAGGATCCTTTTTATTCCTGCATAAATACTATATCTTGGATTGAAGAGGAAAGTATTCATTTATTTAACACTCTCAAAAGGCGTGTGCTCAATTAGCTTGAAAGGCTGATATTTGAATGTAATATAATTGTAAACACGGTGGTAGATCAAATAATTGCTTTAGGTTTTAAGTAATTTATATGGCACTATTCATTTCTTACACGGTGGTAGATCAAATAATTGCTTTAGGTTTTAAGTAATTTATATGGCACTATTCATTTCTTCCTTCATGGAATTACAGAGGCATTGCACATGTTGATTTTGAAAATTTCAGTGTCAGTTTCTGGATATGACTGCATTTTCCAGATTGTTTTGACTGGTGTGGTTCTTAGTTATCTAGCCACAAATGGTAGATGAATTTTTTTAAATAAAATCATTATGCTGACTATTGTAACTGGAGTTTTAAAAAAATACTTTAAAAATAGTCAGTAAAATGCAGCTTACAGTGGAAAAAGTTTTAATCAGTGGTTTTTTGGTTGTTTTTTTCTTCAGTATAGATGATTGCAACACTGCATCAAAAGTAGACTGTACTGATATGCAAAGCAATATGAAATAAGACATGGATTTCTGGAATTAGAATGATAGTGTCTAATTTCTTGTTTTAGACCTATTTACATTTATTTGATGTTGTTCAAACAACATATTTTTCAAACAACTTATACATCACCAACCAGGGAAAATATGACCTTTGCATCATTATAATAATATATATTTTTAAAAACACTCTGTATACTCTCTTCAAAATATGTTATGGGCACAAATTTTATATACATTATATTCTGATTTTACACTAAATAACTGAAATAAAAGGAGAGAAAATAGTTTGTCTTTTTCTCTTTTTCTTTATTTACATTTTGTAATGTAGAAAGAAGAAAAATTCATCGCCAACTTTAGAATTTTTAATTATAACTTCTAAAATATTGTCAATTCTAAAATTTCAATACTATTTTCAAATCCATCAGATTTTCTATAAAAATGGTTAAGTTGTTTAATTAAAACTTCCATTTGAACGGAAACTAAACAAGATTCAAATTTAGATTTTTTGTTTTTAAATCTATGCAATTCAAATTCTTCTACATATCAAAAGTATTTTTCTTTCTTCCTTTACAATATTATTACCATTCTCTTGTTTTTTACATATTACAAAGTAATAATCTTTAATCATGTGCATTGATTAATTTTTTTAACCTTTAGGCAGTTTATACTTTTATTACTCAAGTAACACACACATATGCGCACACACGTAAGTGGCAGTTTGTATATTTATTAGTCGGTTCATATGAGTTTTTATTAAACACATTTTTTTTCTCTTTAGCATTGTACTGTAATCAATCTGAGCTGCATCGGATTTATTATAGCTACAATATTTAGAAGAAAAATAATATTTCTGATTAGCATTGTCAAGAAATAATAGAAAACTATCTAGGTCAACTAATTTAATAAAACTATTTGATTAGCTGAATTTTAAAAAATTATTGTTCATTATATCTATTTATCTTACATATATTATTTTTTATAACTACTTAAAATCTATTTACTGTCTTTTTTCAATTGTATATGTATGTATACAGAGCAATTCAAAAAGAATGAGTAACTTTTATATTTCACTAAAAGTAAATGTGACCCTGAAATTTTTAGAATAAAATGTTAATATATGTAAGAAAACACTTAAATTATAAAGAAGACTATTAAATCATTTCTATAATTAAAAAAAAAAATGTTTTTTTTCTTTTAATCTATTTTTCACATGTCCACCATTTCATGTACTTACACAATCTGTTAGCACAGTAGGAACTTTCTCCATAAAATATTGCCACCTAGTGCAAGCTATAGTAATCAATGGATGCTAAAAGTTTGGTGTATCAAAATCCTATCTAGTGTTTATTCATCTACCCCAGATTAGTTTCTAGCTTATGGCTTTCATCAGTGAGGAGCTTTGGATCTGAGAGCACTGCATTTTGAACTTAGGATCTAATGCATCTGTCTAGCAACCCCTTTTACCTCTCTAGTTAAGTGTAAAGCTATGAGCCCAAATTAAAAACACAATAATGTTTTGATCTGAACCCAGTTTAGTATCTATATATTTTGGTATTCTTGTATCTAAGTCACCAATATCCATCAGCATTGATATTAAACCTCTATAACATTACATGGTCACCATTTCTTATGCTTAACACTAGCAATTTTCTCCATACAAAAATGCAATAGATAGGGATTTGAATGCACTAACTTTTTAGATCCATTGATTACTATGGCTTGCACTAGGTGGCAATATTGTATGGGAGAAAGTTGATACTGTGTAAATAGATTATATAAGCATGACATATGGAGGTCATGTGATGTTATGGTTGTTTAATGTCAATCCTATCCAGAGGGTGCTGGTTACTATGGTTATTAAAAACCAAAGACACCAAAATGTATTAATACTGAACTGAGTTTGGTTAAGATCTATATGATTATACAAGTGAATTAGATTGGATTGAAAACAGTTTGGGCTCATAGCTTTGTAGGTAATTAAAAAGGAAAAGTGGCTTCTAAGGGGCTGCATTAGATCCTAAGATCTAGATGCAGTTCTTTAAGATCCAAAGCTCTCACTGATGAAAGTTACAAAATAGGAACTAGTCTGGGGATATCAAATGAGTAGGCACCAGATATGGGTTTTTGATGCACTAACCTTAAAACATATATTTATTATTGTGGTTTGCACTACTTTATGTGAACTTTTATTTTTCTATAAATATTTTATTTCTGAAAGATGGAAATAAGTTAATTTCTTGAAAATTCTGAAGTTTGCATTTTTTTAATTTGATAAAATAGAAACTATATATTAAGATTTAAAATATACATTTGGGCTAAGGATAATCTCTAGTTTAGTAAATGATTGCTAATAATCATTAATACAGTTACATAAAATGGTTTGTGTCAAAGTTGTGATTGCAGATAGTTGGACACCTGTAAATACTGAGAAAATGCTAAAGATATGTGTGAGATTATGGTTTGTTGTATTGTTCAGAAATTTGTAATATAATAAAAATTTGAAATATTTAAATATATATATGAAGTTAAGTTCAAGTATATCTAAAATGTGTATATGAAGTTAAATTATGTATTATGCATATCTGTTTCACTTGAAAAATAAAATGGTTGTGTCACAATGCATCAACAGTGAGAGGGGTTGACCAGACTTTTCCACTGATGGATACTTGCAATGCTGATAAAAACAAAACTTGAAATTTATTAATAAAATAACTACAGAAAATAATCAATAAAAGTAAGTGTTAAAATAATAGTATTTTAAGTTCTTGAACTTTTAAGTCATCATCATCATCATCAACCATTATCAATCCACTGCAGGATGAAGGTCTCTCCAAGTTTAATCCATCTTCTTCAATCTTTAGCTTCTCTTCTCCACAACACCCCTGCACATTTTCTTATTTCATCCATCCATCTCACATGTGGTCTCTTTCTGGGTCTTTATTATTTAATAAATTGCGTTTTTTATATATTATATTCTAAATATGATTATGTATTCAAAGTTTTATTTCTTTTTGTGTTTGAAAACATTAGTTAATCTAGTTTAAATATTTTATAACTGTTCTATTTTAATTCTTATATTTTAATCATATTAATAAAAATGTCCGTAAAAAGAACAAAGAGTATGATAATCATTCAATTTTATAAAAAATAGTCATGAAGTGAAAATATATACATATATAGAAAATGGTAGAAATTCAATAAATTGCATGTTTTAGTAGTTTAACAGGATGGGGAAGATGGAAAGAATGATAGTCATACCTGGAGTGAACATGAGGTGATGGAAAAATATTTTGGTGAAGCTGGGGTGATGGCAAATCATCATCAAACCCCAGTACAAAATACAAAAATTTTAAAATTAAAATTTATATAAATTTTTAAAATACAAATAATGTTAGATATAATATTGAACCTTTTAAAGTAATTTTTACTATTTAAGGAATAATATTAAAGGAATGTTTAATATCCCAAAAATATATAAATTATTTTATAAATTATATAGAGCATGAGATTAATAGAGAGATCAAGCTTTCAACTTCTTAGAGCAACTAAAGGTACTACATCTATAAATCCACCAGCATTATCAATAAGTAAAAGTAATACTCAAATAATTATTCATCATCATGAATGATCAACAATAAATATAAATCAACAATCAATCTGGTAATTGGATTTGAAATTGGTCTACTGCAGACCAGGCTAACTATTGAACCATTGCCAACTCAGACAATTATTTAACCACAAATTTGGATGCACCAACTAAGTACTCATTTATAGGAATACATAATAATAAAATACAATAATGATGGGATATTAAAACATGCTGATAATCATCAATGCTCTGGTCACTTAGTACCATTAATGTACTGGCCAACTATAAAATTAAATTCTAATAAGACTAAACTAAAATACAATGTAGTGCATGGGATTTAAATAATATAATCTTATGTATCAAATCACTTAATCATTATCATCTGGATATCCCTTAAACACTAACATATATCCCCAGTCATTAATCAGACTTACACTCAAAACTAGCTCAGTGAATATAAGCTCTATTAGTGTACTGTGGTGAAGTGATGATATAACAATATAATCTAAAAATCATTTAGAATTAAATCACTGGAATAACTTTAACAATTGAATACAAGTTTATTAATAACAATAACAAAAAAAATTGAAAGTAAGGTATCTAGTATATGGCTATACATATAAATTAAGCCTTTTGGTTTTGATTAATATACAAATTAAAAATTATTACATTATGATTTACATATGTTCATGTAGGTTTATTTAAAACAGAATCAGCACACAGTGGCTGAACATATTTGAATTGATATTTAATAATAAAAGGTAATAAAATTTTACATGTGGCTATTTGACATTCTTTGATATATATCCATACATGTGCAGTACAATTGATTTATATTTCAATTATCATATAAATATAACATGATTTAAATTTTTGAATTATATTTTTAATAATATAAATACTTTATGCTAGATTTACTTAAATCATATATATATATTGTACCAATATTGTATTGGTACATGTCTCTAATCTTGTCTAAAAAATTATTAAAATAAAACACAGTTCGTTAAAAGAAATAATATGTAAAAGTGTAAGAAGTTGTGTATTGCAGTTTGTTTTTGAAATGCAAAAAAAAAAAAAAAGTCTAAAGAATTCCCTTTATTATTGTTAGTTTAAAGAAAATATTGTTCATAAAAGTTATAAATGATTGATTAGAAAAAAAAGGCAGAAAAAAAAGTTTAAACTAAAAGTTTAAAAATATAAATCTCTTTTTATTTAAGTTAAAGAAAAAAGTCATCTTAAAAACTAAATAGTAAATTGATTTTAAATTACATATGTGCATAAATGATGAATTAATGTTAGCTTGTTAATAAAATATATATGTGCTAGTGTAAACATAGCATAAATACGTGCATGTTAAAATGAAATAAATGAAAGTTAAAAAATTAAAAACACTCAGCTATGGCTACTAAGTTAAAAATCTATAAAACAACAAGTTTTGTGACAGCTATTAAGTTGAACAAAAAACAACAACACTACATGTGCGATGGCTGCTAATTAATATCTCCAACAACAGTATTAAAAGCTTATCTTGAGGAATGTAATTAAAGCAAAGAAGGAATTTCGACAACCCATATCAAAATGATAACAGGCCTTAAGTATGAATAGTCCAGTTTTTTTATCGGACAGTTTAGATCATGCAGTTGAGATTGAGCAGTCGAGATTAAATCAGTCAATCAATCAGCTGATAATGCAGTGTTCAAAACCTCAGAAAAATCTGACTTTCTCTAGCCTGAGTCCAGTGAAACAGCAACCTGCCCAGAATAGAAAAATGCCTGCATAACAACTTGAAGAATCACCAGGAATATTTAGCTGTCTCCAAGAATAGTGCCAATGAATAATAATAAAACTCCTCAAGAAAATGTCCCAGCCAGCTGGAAATATTCTCACTAAAAGCAGCAACCAGGAAGAAAACAAAGTCCTCTATAAAACTAAATTTCTCAGCAAACAGCAAGAAGTATCCATGTTCAAAAATCATAGGTAATAACATTATTTTGTTGTCATTTCTAAAATAGCCATCACATTAGTTGAAGCCTCCCAGAGTCAAGTAATATGAACTCTATATCATACATAGATGGACTATTGATGTGTGTGTTTTTAAATGTCAAATATTATTTAATGCTTTGTTATATGATATTATAATGTGTGAATTAAGAATGTGTGTGATCATTATACCAGTGTTATGTTAGTTAAGTAAGATTTATAAAAGTATTTAAAATTAGTATAATAAATGTTAGTTAAAATAAATTATCTTTTAAACTTAAAGCATAATCTGTTGGTCAATTCTTTTCCCCACTAATTGAAATAATTTGTTATTAATTAGAAGTAGTTGACCTAGTTAAGGGATTTTTCGAGTGCTGGATTATGGGCCTACTGTCCAAACATGTTCTGAAACTAGCTGGTGCCCAGGGTTTAGTCTGAAACAAATAAAGTGTTTGGATAGTAGGGGTTTGAATCTAGCAGTCGAGGTGGGCCATGATCTGGAAATGTGATCATGTTATGCATTGCATAGCTCAATCTGATCGTGGGTATTATTGACAGTTCTGCTATCAATATTCTCCACTGCCTGGATGGACCGGTTCGTTCACATAATATTTATAATATAAGATTATAAATTTATTATAAATAAGGTTTAAACCCAGTTAAAGCTAGCGAGTAGAGTAAGTGCAATCTCTATGATATGAACCTAGTACAATATATATATATATTGCACAATAGTGTGAAATATTAATTTATTTACATAACATATTTGAATTTATCAAAATAATAGAATTACATTATTTTTTACCTAAATGTGTTTATCTGACATGTGTTTGATATATATAGATGCACACAGAGTGCAGTACATTTGATGACTATATTTCAATCATCATAAAATAATAAATACATGATTAAACTTTTCAGTTGTATAAAAAATACTATAAATGATTAAAATTTTACATATATGTGTATGCATGTTGAATTAAAGGCACACACTGATGTCTATACCATGTATTTTAATTTGTTACAATATTATATTTTCATAATTGATTCAATATTGAAAGTATATAAAGTGCACTTCTTATTTTAATAACAAATTTTACTCTTTGATGATTATAGTTTTGTTGTTTTCTTTAAAAAAATAGTCAGTTTTCAACCAGTAGCTGTTTTGATTCATTAATTATCAATGCATTTTAAAATGTCTCTTTTTCTTTTGTAGTCTAAAAGATTTTCTGGAAATCTTTTTTTTTCTTCTAAAATATAAATTTTAAAATAATTCTCTTTATATATTTATGATCTCACAGCTTGCTCTTACTATATCTATAACTTTTAGAATGTCATTTTAGACCAAAGAAATTACTTAAAATTTCATTATTATATATAACACTATCATAGGTCACATTTAACTAATAATAATGTCATTAAATTAAATATTAGAAATTTAAAAATGTCTTTTAAATGAATAATTTGAAAACAACTCACTTTCGTATGAACATTTATCAATGCTTCTCTGTATATAAACACAGCAGCATATGTATAACTAATTCTTCATCCAGTAAAGGAATTCTTTTGGTGATCTTGTTGGTATGGGGGAGATTGGTTTAAATCACAACAGGAAAATAATTATTTAGGTATGTTTGGCATTATCTCTTCTGTCTAGAATTGTGCCTTCTATCCAACTCTGCTAGCTAGCTGCTTCTCAAAAATATTAAAACCATCTAAAGGCAAACTTTTCTGCTAGCCAATTTCATCTACTGCTTCTCAAAAAATATTAAAGCCAATTGAACTGATATTTTTATCAGCCCTTTTTATGAGTCATCTCAGGTGATAAAACACTATAATTAAAAACAGTTTTTTCTGTCTAATCCTTATCTTGATTAAAAACAATTTTAATCCTTTCGAATGCAACTTTGAAATTTTTATCACAGTGTGATATACAAGCTTTTACATAAATAGAAATTTACCAATTAATTAATTAAAAACCTTCAAAATAGATAATAGCCATTTTTACAATTATCAGAAAACATTCTTATTTTTAAATTTCAAAATCAGAATGCAATAAAATATGTATTAAACCTTTTTAAATGTTTAATTAATAATCAATTTTTATTTTAAATTCAAATTATGTAATCTTTTACTATTGAAACAGACAGATCGAAGAATCGATCTTAGTTTCATGGTTGTCATTTAAGAACGGTAATTCTAAACCACTATTTACCCGCAATGAGACTTTGTCTATTCCAGGCCACATAGATATTAAGTTATTTATTTTGTGTTGTTTAAAAAGAAGTTAATGTAAAGAGTATGAGTATAAATGTCACAAATCATGGTAAATAATATTTGTGTGTGTGTGGTTTGTGGATTTATATTAGTTCAATTTAAAAGTTTCAATTGCGTGTATATTTTCTTTAAATTTTAATTTTGCAAATTATACAAAGTCATTTAAAAATGCTGATCAAAAGTCACATTCCTTTGATCAGTATTTTTAATCAAAATCTTACTTGTACAAATGTATAGAATAATTAATTTGTACTTTGATAAATTAAGATAATGAATTTATATTTTTGTATTCACGAATTCCGATGTAATTGTTTTATCAATTTAGAATCATGTATTAAATTTAAAAATAAATGAAAACCGAACGTAGAACTCTTATCAAGAAAGGCAAAGGCTATTGTATAGTCAAAAAAATTAGATATTGCTGGAGGCCAGAAATCAAAGGAGGCGGAGTCATGAACAAAAACTAGGCAGAAAGGTCAACCGTAGCCATCTTAGATATAATATAGACCCTAACTTTTGACTTGGCTGTGCTTAGATCGTCTCAAGCTACAGCAAAGTAGGTTCCAGAGAAATCACTTCAACCGTTATTAAGAAGTTGCCCGATAAACTGCAATAATGATGGGCTAAAGTCCAAGAAGCTGATTCCTGTTCTGCCAATTTAAATCTCTCATACCGCTGATCTGTAATGTTTTCCGTGCTTCCAGTCTTCCAAATTCCAACATTTAAATTAACTATGCCTTTCTAAGAAATTCAAAATGCGCGCCTACGTTCTTCATACATATCACCGCAAGAAGAAAAGCCGGACAAAGAAAGAATGGTAACTTTTGTTACATGAACTTTTTAACTTTCCTCTCCGTAATAATTTTATATTTAATCTGTAAACCTAATTAATTGCATGTAAATTTCTTGTTTTCCATTTGAAAATGTTACACTAAAACCTGTCAGTAAATTTCTTCTCTAATATTTCTGTGCTCTAGTCCTTAAATGATAATTATTAATATTTGTGCCTACTAATAATCCATTTGTGAATACATTTATATTTTTACTATTACTTATTTTACAAACAAAACGATGCCAATAATAATATTTCTCAACTCTAATTAAAGTCAGTAAAGTTTATCTCATAATATTTATTATATTCATTTTAAAAGTAATTTTCTTTTATCGAACTAAAAATTGTTTCGTTTATGTTGAGTTGAGAAATATTCAAGTATTTTATTGTTTCTTTTACTTTGTCATGATATTTTAATCTACACTCCAAATCTCAAATACTTAAAATAGTCTAAAATTTTATTATATTTTTTTATATATTATTACGGAGTAATAATAATAAGTGAATATTTTATTGCTATTATTACCTTCCGAACAATCTGGGGAGTTATGGGTTTCAGAGTGAAATTAATTAATTGTTACTTTTGCGATCGTTTGATTTCGCCATGTTATTATTGAATAGTTATATCAGGCTGTTGCGTAGAACATGTTACGGATAGATAAAAGGGTTTATATAATTTCGTTTTAAAATCCACTTCCGATCACTCTTCCTCGATGTTACGGTAGCGATGCCTTGACCTTCGCCTAAGTTGGCGTCTCGTTTTACTACCATATGGAGAGAAAGAAATTCTTCTCCAGGTAATCTCTTGGATCACCGGGGTTCGAAAATGATCCCGGCTGGTTGTAGTGTCTCGGATCTACTTGGGGGCATTAAGACTTGTCAAAGTACAAGCCGCCCGGTATTCCGTCAATGCACCGCAAGTTATTATTTGT
Organism: Epiperipatus broadwayi; assembly: GCA_028023455.1. Classification (NCBI taxonomy): domain Eukaryota; kingdom Metazoa; phylum Onychophora; class Udeonychophora; order Euonychophora; family Peripatidae; genus Epiperipatus; species Epiperipatus broadwayi. Next base: position 6,366,345 of record JAQFVV010006235.1, read on the forward strand.
AGTATACCTTAATCCCTGCAACCATCAGTACATCAGTATTATATATTATAGTTTTATATAAAACCGCCTCCAATTATCCGTATACGCAATGGTTTGAATCTATTTAAATAAAACAACTTAATATAAAATAGTAGTTAAATATTTTAAATGCTCCAGTTACTCTGATTCTCATATCAACCTGTACAACCATTTAAACACATAAATATTGGCATGAGTTTGTTAATCAGTATAAACCGATTATTAATGACTAGCAGCAATTTATTATAAAATACATATGAAAGTTTTACCGTACCTGTAAATGATATTATTCAATGCTTTCCATAATTTATTAAAAAAATTATCTAATCTAATTTTGTCTCTCTTGCATTATTACTCTCGAAATCTAGTCAATCACCTGCTGTCTGTATTGACAACTTAAATATATACATCAAATTATTAGCCGTACCAATATCCCGAATATAAGATATCTATGAAATAGCTGATTGTAGATAATTTAGTCTGTGTTTTTTCGATGAGCTAGTAAAGGGAAAACCCCGTACCGTTGTAATGTTGTCATCGGTTAGTCATGCCAGGGTTTTGGGTTTGAATTTAGTTTGCATTTTGGAATTTATTCCTAGACGTGGACTGGGTTTGAATTCGGATTACTGTGTGTGACTAAGCATGGTGGTTTTTACCGGTACACTATGCTTATTATTTCAGGAAGATAGAAAATATTTACTAAAATTTTTTGTCTGTGCTTATTTCTACTTTACTTTACTTTTTGCTTTGTGCGATGTAACCTAAATGGTTTCATTGCCCCACCTTGAGGAAAACGAAAATAGAAATGAAACACCTCTTAACCAACATTTTACAAAATATATATGCATAGTCAAAACAAGGTTGATACCCAAAACTATGCAGTCATCAATTTTTAGAGACCTGACAGACAACTAACAATTAACAGACTGATTAGTGACCTGCAATTCTGAGATAGATAAAGATTTTAGCCATCGGACTATAAATACATAATGCACCATAAACACCAAGAGAACTACCTCAAATGAGACACTATAAGCTAATACAACTGTTGATAAAAGTAATACAAAAATATTTGCAAAGCCTGCTTTTTGAAGGGCTATGAAATCCAAAACTATTCCCTGCTTCTTTAGCCTTATGGGCTGGCTTTTCTTTTGAGACTTAGAGGCTAGAAGGACTATGTTAACTGCACTGTGATTAACAATATAAAATACAAAATAAGGATTGGAGCAAATAGCCAAGGAAGAATACCCCTCAGAGTTGCATGAAAACATTGCATTCTTAACCAGTGATAAAAATCATCCATCATCAAAACTGAAAATACAGCTAAACATTCTTCAACAATTAAATACCAAATCTAATCTCATAAAATCATAGATTTTTTTATTTAACTCTGAACATGAACTTTTTTAAATGTACATGAAAAGTACTATTTTATAATTTACAATTATCACCAATACTCTTGTCACCTATTTCACAGTAATTTTTAAAATTAATTCAGCATAAAATGCATATTTTTTTCTTTCTCAGTTGTGGTTGAAGTCAAGTTGAGTGCTAATTTTGTAGTGATGATCACCAGTACATTATCATCACCTGCACTAAGGTGGGCAGCTATTTATAATGATTGCCACCAATATATGATAATCATTGGCCCTCAGGAAGCCATTTATAATGCTATAGAAAATCCACATTGAAACCATTAGGGATCTGAATAATTGTTTGTTTATCCTCAAGTAATATATATATATATTGTAACCATTTGGATTACATAGCACTCTGATATAGTGTGTGTGCATAAATATATATATATATAAAGTTGAAAGGAAAACTAGAAATAAACACAGAAAAAATTGTAGTAGATATTTTCTACATTCATTGAAATAAAAAGTAAATCAATAATAACACTGATTTAAAATATTGTTTTAGAAAATTAAATATTTTAAAAAGGTCTGATAAATATTATTTGTAATTCTAATTTTGAAATGTAAAAACACCCTATTGTATTTTAGAAATTTTAATTAATTAAACAAAATTTTTATCTATTAGAAATCCCCTAAGTAAAAACATGTATATGTTTTCAAAGGGATTAGTGAGATAAAAATAAAAACTGTTTTTAATCAAGCTGCTGTTATCACCTTAGATGATTCTATAAAAGGACTGATAACAAATTAGCTCCAGTCTGGATAGTGATTTTGAAAAGAACAGTTCTGCTTGCAGTTTTGTAAGCTGGTCAGAAGAGCTTTTAATATTTTAAGCACTGACCAACTAGGCCAACTGCAAAGTTTGGATAATGATTTTGAAGAGAGCAGTATGTTGTTGGCTGTAGCAGAGTTGGCAAGATAGTAGACTGTTTTCTTTAGCAGGAGTTTGAATTCACATGGAGAAAATGACCCACTTTTTATGTTAAAATTCATAGCCTGAAATTTATCAAACCAAGACAGCTGATTGCCTGGAATAATCCCAGATAGAGCAGAGACCAACTACAAATCAAGATTTTATATGGATTGCATACTTTTACCTGATGATGACAACAAACATGGATTATATTTTTCTAATGGACCAAAAGAACCAGCTTGCTAAATAAATAATTATGTAGATGCTAACTATCTAAAGGGAGAGAAGACAGATAAAAATATATACAGCTGTGGTGAGTAAAGTTATATATGATAACAAACTTTTAAATAATTTCTTTAGTAAAATTACATTTTGAAAATGATGCATGAATTTGTACTTTTTATGTTTATTGTGGGTGTATAGTTGAACAGGGCTATCTGGATGCGGTGTGTTCATGATGCTCCAAAGTATAGGCTCGGCACTGTCTAGACCTAGATGTGAAATCCCAGAGTAGTCCAGTGGTGAATATATATATATATAACCCTCATGAATAGGCCTGGGTCTCATGAATAGACCTCATTTATACCCCTAAGTCTCACAGAGATGAGCAGAGTTGGCTCAATGCTTTTTAATTTTTTTTTCTGGATACTACTCTTTGAGGATGATCTGTCTGGGTACTTAGAAGGGGCAGTGCTTAAAAATGAGGTATTTTCTCGCAATGTCATGGAGCATTATGTGTTTGATAGTCCATGCTTGGCTATCTACTTATCATGGCATGGGGAGCTGCTGTTCACATATTCACTTTTCCTATCTCACCCTGCCTACTTCATCAGCATTAATTAATCAAGCAGAAAGACATTTTAAAAATATATATTTTTTGATTCTATAAAACGATATTATCTTTCGTTTATTTAAAAAAAAAGAGAACTTTTAAATTGAAACTAATTTTAAATTATATCTATATTTTGTTTATACACACATATGTGTGAAATTTATGTTTTCCAAATGGAGTATGAAAAAAAAATTATTGTAACAAGTTTAAATAGGTAAAACCCAGTAGGCATATATACATGCACACTCATATATGTAAACTTATAATCATTTTTTTGTTAGTGAATATTAATTGTATATTATAAATTGAACGTCTGTGTGCACACATAAGTAAATCAATGAAACAATTTGAATTTTGTGTAGTAATTATGGAAATCATAAATGTAATAATTATTTTATGTTTAATTGAAATGTCTTCATCATATATTATAAAACACACATCTGTGTATGGATATATATATGCATTATAGAAACTAATTAAGAAATAATGCAATTGATGTAATAACTTTAGTTGTGTATGTAATTTTGTATACTTTTTAAAATCAGAGCCTTATCCTATAAGACCTTAAATACCATTTTTTTAATTATCTTTAAATACTTTTATTTTTTTGTTATTAATAAACTTGTATTTAATTGTTAAAAATTGTATTCCATCATCTCTTGTTCACATACAGTAATAGAGTCCATGTTCTCTGAGCTAGATTGGTGCATGGATAAATGGGAATGTTTATTTAGTGCTTTTGGGCAATCCAGAGATGATCAATCATCATCCTGGTTGGTGCAAAAGAGGATACTCTTTAAAGCCCATACACTACATATTTATTTGTCTTATCTAAAAGTTAAGTTCATAGTTGGCCAGTACAAGTGGCCAGAGCATTGAGGATGATCAGCAAATTTTAATGTCCCAGCATTATTGTTTTGATTTCTGATTATTGTGTATTTTTAATGGATGGGCACTAAGCTGGTGCATTCAAGTTATGTTTAAATAATTGCCCAAGCTGGCAAAGGCTCAATAGTTAGCCTGGTCTAAAGAAGACCCATTTTCCAATCCAGTCACAAGGTTGACTGTTGATTTATATTGTTTATTGTTCAAATCCAGCCACAAGATGGTCTGTTGATTTTATTCTGATATATTGTACTGATTTGTTTATTCCCATCATTAATGATGATGAATGGTATTTGAATTATACTTACTTTGACCTATAATACTGGTTGAATAAATAATTATGCTTTTACTTGCTCTTTTTAGTAGTTGTCTGATCACTCAATGCTCTCAGAGATTCTCTAATCTCGTACTCTTATATCTTTAAATATTTACTTTATAAATTATTGATATTTGATTTTGTATTGCTTGCGAGTGATGATGTCCCATCACCCCAGTTCAAATCACTCCACTTCTAACCCACCCCATTCTGTTACAATATATATATATATATATATATATATATATATATATATATATATTGTAAGGTGTGCCCAATCCTTATACAAACATATCCATACATTCATGAAGGAATGAACAAATTTATTTTTTATTAAATGTAAAATAAAATATCTACATACACACATTTATACATGAATGTTTAAGATTTTAAATCATGATGTGACAAAAATAATAAAGAAAATATTTGACATTAAATTTTATTAACCATGTTTCTTTTGTTTAAAAGAGAAAAAATAGAGTAAACCTTTGTTGATTTTGGAATGTGAAAAAAAACTAAGCAACAGGACTTTTTAGTTGTTGGTTGTTTTTTTTGTTCGAATGGAGTCATGAAAGTAAAGTTGTAGAATAAGAATATTTTAATTATTATATTAGTTATTATGATTTCCTTTCGTTATTAAAAATAAACTGTTTAATATCTGAAATTTTATTATTTACTAGTGTAAAATATTTTAAAAAAGGGGAAAAAAAACATTATATAATTGATGAACTTTCCTTCGTTCAAATAAATGCAAAGAGCTTCATAGTTATTTATCGTTGTCAAAAATATAATTACTTTAAAATGTTTCTTGTAAAAGATAAACTCAACTAATGATGAAATAGAACTTTATTAACACTAATTTTTATTACTTTTAAAGTAAAATCTTTACCATGTGTCTCATATATATATAAATAAAAACTGCATAGAAATAGCGTTCATTTTATATATAATGCAAGCCTTGGAAAAATATTTATATTTAATAATTTATACATGTAAATAATATCTAATAATGCAGTTTTGCTAATTAAGAGTCAGGGGATCTCTCTATCCCCTTGGTGTTGTTGGCATGTGATGGAGGATAATGTTCATTGGTATATTTAATGTTTAAATCAACGTGGAATGATCTGGAGATGGAATTAGAACGGCGATGGCTTTAAAATAAAACGCCCAGGAATTCGATTTCGTCATGGGAATTGTTAATGCTTGGAATGTTTAACATGATTTAATATATGTGAATAAAAGAAATACATTATCTGCTAAGAATACAGAAGCTGCTCTTGAAAATTTAACTTGCTATTGTTTTAAGGAATTCCGAAATTTCATTTAATTTTATGCTTTAAATATTTTTTTCTTTAAATGTATACTGAGAGTTGAGTTATGAATTTTTCTCACTCTTTTATTCATTTGTAGCAAACATTTTTTTTTAAAAAGAACCCATTTGTTTAGATTTTTATAGAGAGAGAAAAATGCAAATACACAACTCAAGGTATACATAAATATATTATATATGTTTGTGAATAAAATATTAGTGTAATTGAATGCTTAAATTAAAATGGACAATGACTTAAAGACAAAAGGTAAGATTTTAAATATTTACATTTATTAGACAATTAATATATTAAAATCAAACTAATTAATAAGTAAATATATATAACATTTTCTTGTTTAAATGATTAACAGCCTTATGAATGAACTATATCCACAGTACACAAATTAGCAATTCATGGACATAACCTTAAGATACATTTAAAGGACATAAACGAAATGATAATGGTACATCTAGTAATATAATTTCCTATTTAAAATAATTGGTACTTTATATTGTACATTATGCACTATAATTTTATAATTTTTATTTCAATTGATATGTTAATATTTAAATCATAGCTAGTCTTATTGTAGTAAAGATAAATCAATATTTTATTATATCCATGTATATATTTTATTAATTCATAAATATTATAAATTTAACCCCAATTTCATAAATAAATATTTGTTGTTTGAAGTTAAAATCTTTGTTTCTCTGGTCTCTAGATTATTAAGCATCATTCATACTTCACTCACCAGAATAGCTATTATACATGTATACAGATTTTTTAAATATATTATTAGCAATAGCCATTAAGGATCTATATAGAGGTCATATTATTGCCATCCTATTTAAATCCATCCTTGAGCAGAGTTAAAGGCAAATGTCTACACTGAGTTAGAACCCTGAGTAGTAATAGGACCTGTAAGTAGAGAAGGCTCTGGGTGTACCATCCTAAAGGGTTTTATGGTCCGTTACATATTTTGTTGTAGAAAATCTATAATTTTTAAGGTTGGATTGGATATTTGATTGTTGAAGTTTGGTTGGTTCTGTTGCAAGTATTGATGTTGGATGGGGAATTTTTGTCATTGTCTTGAGGATGTGATGTATTCATGTCACTTGTGACTGATTGATCTCATTTACTGCTCCAACCCAAATTATCATGTTAGTTACTATTTATTATGAAGCAGTTAACAGTAGTCCTGCCATGATTTTACCTTTAAGACTCCAGAGAGAGTAAGGTATAGTTCTTTTTGATATATATGTATAATATTTGTCTCTAAGACTCCCAAAGATAAGCAAGGCAATATTTTATAATAATAGCCCCTAAGACTTGGATGTAAGCAGGGCAGTGCAATAGTGTTTGCAGAAAACTATTATGGGTTGTAGTAGCTTAGAGAGACTGAAATGTGATGATCATCTGAGTGTTCATGAAACATTGTATACTTTAAGAGCAGTGATTGAATTCTTTTATCTAACTCAAAATTGTGAAATGCTAATCATTCTTTTGGCTGTCAGTATCTGTCAGATCTTTAGAGGTATGGATGAGTATATAACCTAAATATATAACTCATTCTTAAAGGACTGTTGATAGTATTTTACGGTCCGTTACATATTTTGGTGCACTAACTAGGGTTGAAATAATAATTAGGTTGAAAAAAACCTGAGGATGGAAAATTAAGTGAGATGTATAGTTTAAAAAAGAGAAATTTTGGATGTAATAAAAAGAAAATGTGTATGTTTAGGGTAGTAATTAGAGAGGAGAAGGAAAATAAAATTTAGCCATTACATATTTTGGCGCACAACGTTTTGGGCCTGAAAATTTAAGTTCACCACAGATACAAACTACATACTGTTACATTTTTGACACCATCAACAGTGAAGCCTGAATAATAGGTACACCAGCATATATAGACTTAATGAAAGTTGATTATCATGTCGCATTCATAATAGCCAATTATTAAATTCATTCTAGTTTATTGTCTGTTACATTTTTGGCATGCAATGTGGTAAGCTTGAATACTTAGATTCACTGCATGTGAAAAGTTTTGTCTGTTACATTTTGGTACACAATGTGTTGAGCTTTAAAGAGTTAAGTCTATCATATGTTACTGTATATTTTTAGCATGACATAAATTGAATTTATGAGAAATTGTCCATAATTTCAGTATAACCTGATACATCATATTTTAGTTAATCATTTAATAGACTATATATTATATAACCCTATGGATTAAATGGTGTGGCAACTTAATGGTATAATTAATTTAGTCAATCCACAATAAGTTCAAATAACTCTGAGTGAAAGTATGAATTGATAAATAGAGGCCAAAACTAAATAGATGATCAAGAATCTAATAAGAGTAGGCAAGTGAAGCAGATAAAGGGCAAAATATATAAAACCGGCATTAATACCAATGATATGTAAAATACTTAAGGTAACCAAAATCACATGAGATGACACAAGTTGGTAGGAGATCCTATGACATATTATAGAATATTATATAAAAAGAAATAATTTTGCCATAGAGTAGATATTTTAAAGAAAAGTATTAGTTTATTTTGTATGTTTCTCAGAAGTGGGAGGTATTTATCAGATATGAATAAAGAGTTAAATGTAAAGCCACAGGATGTTAGTGGCAATGAAGTTGAGCATGATCCTAATATGGAACAAGTAGGATCAGTAGACATAAATGTGTCCGGGGGTTCAATGGTTGGAGCTGAGCATTCTTTCTCAATGCAAGAGGAAAAACAAATGATATCTCAAATTCAAGAAGACTCAAATGAACAGTCTGCTCAATCACCTGGAATTGGGCTAACACAGGTTACAGAAGATAGTGGAGCCATGATGCAGATGTTCCAAACATTATTGGGTCAGATGAAGGACATGAATGGTCAGATGGATGCCATGCAAGCTGATATGAGTGGTCAGATGGATGCCATGCAAGCTAATGTAAGTGGTCAGATAGATATAGTCAAGGTTGACATGAGTGGTCGGATGGATCCATGAGTGGTCAGATGAATGGTAGGATGGATAGCATGAGTGGTCAGATAGATACAGTCAAGGCTGATATGAATGGTCAGATGGATGCCATGAGTGGTCAGATGAATATAATCAAGGCTGAAATAAGCAACATGGTAACTAAGGCTGATATTGACAAATTGGATGAGGAGGTTAAGAAAAGAATTAGTGGCATTGAAATGAAATTTTCTACAGCCATGGAGCAGTTATCTTCAGAGATGAATGAAGTGCATAACAGTAGTATAGAATTAAAGCAAAATGTAGAAGAGATGAGAATAAATATAGATGTAGTGAACTTGCAGTGTCAAGAGCGATATACTGAATTTAAGGAAAGTATTACCACTCAAATTGAGAATAAAGTTAAGGAGGTTCACCAAGCCCAGGAATCCACTAAGATAGAGGATATGAAGGTTACTATGGCAACCAAAACTGATATTGATGATTTGGAGATCAAAATAAATAGTAATTTGGAAGCAAAGATAATGTGTATAAAGGAAAATATAGATAGGATAGAATCTAAAACTTATGATATTAATAATAGGATAGATAGTATGAGCTGTGATATTAATGATATAAAAAAACCATCTAGTTTCATTTTTGAATCCAATCGAAGTACTAAATATTCTGTTACTATGGAAACTTCTCTTGTACATGAATGTTCTGTTACTTGGACTCAGCAAGTACCTGAAGACATAATAGAAAATCATTCCACCAATTTTAAGTTGGGAGGAGTGATCCCAAAAACATTTTGGAATGATGCTGATTCAATCCTTCCCATGAAGAGTATAGGAATGAATACATTAGACGATCGAGCAAAACAAGTTAATGTGAGCATCCAATGTTCAGAACATAAAGTTTGTTCTAAATACAAGGTCCATGAACATAGTAGCAAAATCCAAGAAAGGCTATTATATGCTCAAAGGCTTTTCACAAAAGAAAATTGTCCCATTAGTGAAGCCAACTTTGAAAGGACAAATGAAGTTGATACACTTGTTCATCTTGAATGTGTATTATGGCACAACAAGTCTCTTCATAATCAGGAAGATGACCAAGTCATAGATAGTTGCCAGATGCTACTGGAGTCAACTATACTCCCTACAAAGAAACAGAAAGGTCCCAGGTTCCATAAGCTTTGCAACACTTATGAAGGTCCCTTCACATTTATTGAATATGTGAATGAAAGTCCTTAAAAAGAGAAAGACACAAATTAAGGGACAGACTTCATCATTGCAACATGGAACATAAAAATGGACTTTCTAATGATTGAACCCTGTAAATAATGTTAAGTGAGTATATATGTATATAAAAGAAAAAAAATGTTAAGTTTACTTTTGACTATTAAATCTTATAAAAATAATAGGGGGTGAGTGAAGCAGACAGAACGGGTAGTGAATTACATAAATTGGGGTGCAAATGAATCTACTGGATTCGCACCCATCCAACTACATTTTAACCAACCTATTCCTTCATTATTTGTAAAATACCAACCTCCAATTGAATGTCATCACTATGACATAGAAACTAAAATTCAAATGGCTCACCAACAGTTAATTAATAAATCTAATTTTAGAAATAAGAAGGGGAAGAAAAGTAGACATCACTTTAAGATTGGAGACAAGGTTTTTGTGAGAACACATAACCCAAGTAAACCAATGGATAATGTTTATCATAAATTTTGTCAACAATATGCTGGACCATATGCTATTGTGAAACAAGCTGGCCCAAATGCATTTTGGTTAAATATTGATGGAGAGATAAAAGGAAGTTATAATGCTCGGATATTAAAGCCATACAGTGGTTGTCAAGAAGAACTGCCAAGTACAGAAGCTTAGTTATTCATAAACAGATGATCATGATTAAAGTAGGTGAAAGAAGAGTTTATAAAAAAATGTAAATGGGTATATGCAAGTATATTGTAATGAGAAAGACAGCATTGTTCATGAGTAAATAGCTAGAGTAGGTAGATGTGATGAGGATGCACTCAAATTAATGTTGAAACATTTTATTGAGGTATCTTAGAATTGGCTGAGATGTGGGAATTGACTCATACAATGTGGGTATCCCATATTTTGTTCAGCTCTTATAAAAATCCAATAAGACTCCTAGGGAGCAGGATATAGGCTGACAAACCCAAATATGTGCCTTCTGGAACAGAGACACTTAACCAGTCAAATTCAGAATATTCAACCATCATATAGTTAGTAATTCTGGTAAAGATGGTAGGAACAATGTTAATGATGACAGTAATTCAATGTTAAGATGAAAGAAATAAGGATAGGAATCTAACAAAAATGAGTAATATAAAAAAGCAAATGTATATTGATGAGTAAATTAAAATAAGTATGACAGCATTAGAACTCTCCCTATTTAAAAAGAATAAAATTATCCAACACGATAACCATCCAAACCTTTGTTTATGTGCTAAAATTTTGACAATGGTCTAAATTTTAACCTTTTAAGGGTGGGGGAAATGTAAGGTGATGCCCAATCCTTATAAAAAAATAATAATAAGTAAACTGATGTTTTAGGATAACATGTATAAAGATTAAATAGGCAGCCAACTTTTAAAACATAATTTTTTTTAGATATTTGGAGACATACACATATATATACAAACATAACCATACATTCATGAAGGAATGAACAAATTTATTTTTTATTAAATGTAAAATAAAATATCTACATACACACATCTATACATGAATGTGTAAGATTTTAAATCATGACGTGACAAAAATAATAAAGAAAATATTTGACATTAAATTTTAGTAACCAAGTTTCTTTTGTTTAAAAGAGAGAAAAAAAGAGTAAACCTTTGTTGATTTTGGAACGTGGAAAAAAACTAAGCAACAGGAATTTTTAGTTGTTGGTTTTTTTTTTTGTTCAAATGGAGGCATGAAAGTAAAGTTGTAGAATAAGAATATTTTAATTGTTATTATATTAGTTATTATGATTTCCTTTCGTTATTAAAAATAAACTGTTTAATATTTGGAATTTTATTATTTACTAGTGTAAAATATTTTAAAAAAGGAAAAAAGACATTGTTTAATTGATGAACTTTCGTTCGTTCAAATAAATGCTAAGAGCTTCATAGTTATTTATCGTTGTCAAAAATATAATTACTATAAAATGTTTCTTGTAAAAGATAAACTCAACTAATGATGAAATAGAACTTTATTAACACTAATTTTTATTACTTTTAAAGTAAAATCTTTATCATGCGTCTCATATATATATATAAATAAAAACTGCATAGAAATAGCGTTCGTTTTATATTATAACGCAAGCCTTGGAAAAAGATTTATATTTAACAATTTATACATGTGTAAATAATATCTAATGATGCAATTTTGCTAATTAAGAGTCAGGGGATCTTTCTATCCCCTTGGTGTCATTGGCATGTGATGGAGGATAATATTCATTGGTATATTTAATGTTTAAATCAATGTGGAAAGATCTGGAGATGGAATTAGAACGGTGATGGCTTTAAAATCAAATAGCTAGGAATTCGATTTTGTCATGGGAATTGTTAATGCTTGGAATGTTTAACATGATTTAATATACGTGAATAAAAGAAATACATTATCTGCTAAGAATACAGAAGCTGCTCTTGAAAATTTAACTTGCTATTGTTTTAAGGAATTCCGAAATTTCATTTAATTTTATGCTTTAAATATTTTTTTTTTTAAATGTATACTGAGAGTTGAGTTATGAATTTTTCTCACTCTTTTATTCATTTGTAGTAAACATTTTTTTTAAAAAGAACCCATTTGTTTAGATTTTTATAGGGAGAGAGAAATACAAATACACAACTCAAGGTATACATAAATATATTATATATGTTTGTAAATAAAATATTAGCGTAATTGAATGCTTAAATTAAACTGGACAATGACTTAAAGACAAAAGGTAAGATTTTAAATATTTACATTTATTAGACAATTAATATATTAAAATCAAACTAATTAATAAGTAAATATATATAACATTTTCTTGTTTAAATGATTAACAGCCTTATGAATGAACTATATCCACAATACACAAATTAGCAATTCATGGACATAACCTTGAGATACATTTAAAGGACATAAACAAAATGATAATGGTACATCTAGTAATATAATTTCATATTTAAAATAATTGATACTTTATATTGTACATTATGCACTATAATTTTATAATTTTTATTTCAATTGATATGTTAATATTTAAATCATAGCTAGTCTTATTGTAGTAAAGATAAATCAATATTTTATTATATCCATGTATATATTTTATTAATTCATAAATATTATAAATTTAACCCTGCTTCATAAATAAATATTTGTTGTTTGAAGTTAAAATCTTTGTTTCTCTGGTCTCTAGATTATTAAGCATCATTCATACTTCACTCACCAGAATAGCTATTATACATGTATACAGATTTTTTTAAATATATTATTAGCAATAGCCATTAAGGATCTATATAGAGGTCATATTATTGCCATCCTATTTAAATCCATCCTTGAGCAGAGTTAAAGGCAAATGTCTACACTGAGTTAGAACCCTGAGTAGTAATAGGACCTGTAAGTTGAGAAGGCTCTGGGTGTACCATCCTAAAGGGTTTTATGGTCCATTACATATTTTGTTGTAGAAAATCTATAATTTTTAAGGTTGGATTGGATATTTGATTGTTGAAGTTTGGTTGGTTCTGTTGCAAGTATTGATGTTGGATGGGGAATTTTTGTCATTGTCTTGAGGATGTGATGTATTCATGTCACTTGTGACTGATTGATCTCATTTACTGCTCCAACCCAAATTATCATGTTAGTTACTATTTATCATGAAGCAGTTAACAGTAGTCCTGCCATGATTTTACCTTTAAGACTCCAGAGAGAGTAAGGTATAGTTCTTTTTGATATATGTATAATATTTGTCTCTAAGACTCCCAAAGATGAGCAAGGCAATATTTTATAATAATAGCCCCTAAGACTTGGATGTAAGCAGGGCAGTGCAATAGTGTTTGCAGAAAACTATTATGGGTTGTAGTAGCTTAGAGAGACTGAAATGTGATGATCATCTGAGTGTTCATGGAACATTGTATACTTTAAGAGCAGTGATTGAATTCTTTTATCTAACTCAAAATTGTGAAATGCTAATCATTCTTTTGGCTGTCAGTATCTGTCAGATTTTTAGAGGTATGGATGAGTATATAACCTAAATATATAATTCATTCTTAAAGGATGGTTGATAGTATTTACGGTCCGTTACAATATATATATATAATATCAAAAGGATGAGCATGATAAATCACTCTGAAAGATCAGCACACCTAACTATAAGTTCATCAGCAGTACCCAAAACTAATATAGTAATAAAGTAATGTACTAAAGCAATGTTAATATCAAAAGAATATATAAGTAATTTTATATATTATAGAGAGCATGAGATTAATAGAGAGATCAACCCATTAACTCCTTAGAGCAACCAAAGGCATCACAACTATAAATCCACCAGCATTATCAATAAATAAAAATAATACTCAAGTAATAACCATTCATCATCATAAATGATCAACAATAAAAATAAATCAACAGTCAATCTGGTAACTGGATTTGAAATAGGTCTACTGCAGACCAGGCTAACTGTTGAATCTTTGCCACCCTGGAAAATTATTTAACCATAAATTTGAATGCACCAACTAAGTGCTCATCCATAAGAATACATAATAATAAAATACAATAATGCTGGGTTATTAAATCATGCTGATAATCATCAACGCTCTGGTCACTTAGCACCATTAATGTACTGGCCAACTATAAAATTAAATTCTAATAAGTCTAAGCTAAAATACAATGTAGTGCATGACATTTAAATAATATAATCTTATGTATCCACCAGGATGATGATGATTGATCATCACTGAATCATTATCATCTGGATATCCCTTAAACACTAACATATTTCCCCATTCATTAATCAGACTTACACTCAAAACTAGCTCAGTGAACATAAGATCTATTAATTGTATACTGTGGCAAAGTGATGATATAACAATATAATGTCAAAATCATTTAGAATTAAGTCACTGGAATAATTTTAACAATTGAATACAAGTTTACTAATAACAATCACAAAAAAATTGAAATTAAGGTATGTAGAATATGGCTATACATATAAATTAAGCCTTCTGATTTTGATTAATTTACAAATTAAACATTATTACATTGTAGTCTACATATGTGCATACAGTTTTATTTAAAACAGAATCAGCTCACAGACATGTGGCTGAACATATTTGAATTGATATTTAATAAAATGATAAAATTTTACATGTGTCTATTTGACATTCATTGATATATGCACAGACATGTGCAGTGCAATTGATTTATATATTCAATTATCATATAAAATATAACATGATTCAAATTTTTGAGTTATATTTTTAATAATTAAACTACTTTATGCTAGGTTTACTTAAACCACATATACATACACACACACACATATATATATATATATGAATAATAGTGGGAAATATTAATTTATTTACATAACATATTTAAAGTTATCATAATAATAGCACTACATTAATATTTATCTAAATGTGTTTATCCGACATGCCTTTGATATATATAGATGCACACAGAGTGCAGTACATTTGATGACTATATTTCAATCGTTATAAAATAATAAATATATGATTAAACTTTTTAGTTGTATAAAAATACTATAAATCATTATAATACATATGTGTGCATGTGGAATTGAAGACCCACACTGATATCTATACCACATATTTTAATTTGTTACAATAATATTATATTTTCATAATTGATTCAATATTGAAAGTATATAAACTTCATTTGTTATTTTAATAACAAGTTTTACTCTTTGATGATTACAATTTTGTTGTTTTCTTTAAAAAAATAATCAGTTTTCAACCAGTGACTGTTTTTGATTGAGTAATTATCAATATATTTTAAAATGTTTCTTTTTCTTTTATAGTCTAAAAGATTTTCTGTAATTTTTTTTTCTTTTAAAATATATTTTTTTAAATAATTCTCTCTATAATTTTATGACCATTATAGCTTGCTTTTAACTATATCTATAACTTTTAGAATGTCATTTTAGGCTAAAGAAATTATTTAAAATTTCATTATTATTGTAACCATATCATTTGACTCAATTACATTAAGCTTTATTCAAGTGATCCAGTACATAAAATTTTAAATTTTAATTAAGAATAATTTATTAATATATTGAAAATCAGTGTGCAAAAATCAGTTATAGGTTGAAATGCTTGTTGGATTATAATTTTTCAATTAAGTAAAAGCTCACCAATAAATATCCTGAGAGTGATAATGACTTGGACTGTTTGAGACACACTAGAAGATCTGATAGAGTGAATATGAATTTCATAAACATTTTATCATAAGGTCTAGTGGCAGTTATATTAAAAATAATATTTTAATAGTATTAAACCAATTTGGAAGTATGAAAATATTTAGCACTTTATTATTATTATTATAATAATAATAATAATAATAATAATAATAATAATAATAATAATAATAATAATAATAATAATAATAATAATAATAATAATAATAATAATAATAATAATAATAATAATAATAATACATGTGTGTATTTGTTTCATACATTGGTCTTACCTATTTTAAATTATGGATCTTTGATCTGGAACTCATCTAAATTAAATAATAGATTAGTACTGGAAAAGGTTTATAAAAAATTTTTCAGATACATTAAATCAGAAATAATATGTGACAACAATGCACTCTACAAAAGACGAATCTATACTGATATGAAGTATTTAAAAAAAATTACATCAGGTATAATAGATGTGAGAAGTTGCCAGACAACATTATCATTTAAGGTGAAGATAAAGGATACAAGATCAAAAAATTTGTATAATATTCCAAAATTTAAAAGTGAAACATTAAAAAATTCAGCATTAGTAAGATTACCTAGATTGTACAATAAGTACTTTAATACTGTTAATATATTTGAAACAGATGATAGAACATTTAGGACTACTGTGCAAAAAACGCTGCAAATGCTTTGTGAACTAGATTAGCTGTGCATTTTTGTTTGGATGTAAAATCTGTTAAATGTACTATATTAAATTAAATTAAATTAAATTATTATTATTATTATTATTATTATTATTATTATTATTATTATTATTAAACAGTAATTAAAAGAAAAGAAAACAATTTATCATTCTCCTAAATTTTGTAAACATTCTTCTAATATATTGTATTGCAATTTAAAATAATATGAAATAGTCCAGGTAGTTATCACTAGATGGAGAAATATTAATTTATTCACACTGTTTAGTTATTGGCCAATTTGCTACTATAATGCAATGTAATACAAGGTATAAATAATATAACAAAGTTTGTAGGGGGGGGGCTATTAAGAGAAAAAATCAGAATAAGAGGACTTCAATAGCTACATCTATAAAATAAAGTAAAAAGAAAATTGGAAAAGTATCAACCCTGTAGATTGAATTGATTAAGATTACAGGATAATGTGTTGTTAAAAATATGAAATAAGAAACCTTAAAAAAACCTTGTATTCATTCATCACTATTTTCCATCAATTTTACAATTCCTGAGATGCATACTGGAGAAGGGAGGATAGAAGCCATATGTATAATTATTTGCCTCAACAAATACTACTTCAAACTAATAACAAATCCAGAAAGTGTAAGCAATTACTTTTATTTTATTTATATTAGCCAATTTTCATATTTAAAAATGACACGTAAATTATTTAGATTGAAAAGAAAAAGATTAAAGTGTTTTGATTTTCACGCTTTTTATTATAAAGAAGAAAATATGTTTACTTATAATTTATAATCTTCATAAAATATAATTCGAAATAATTTTGAAGAAAAGGATGAAAATAGAAAGTAAACCAACTAAAAAAGTCATTTTTTTAAAAGTCATATAAAGTTTAATCAATTTAAAAAGAAAAATGCATGAACTTATTTCTTATTCTCATTAAAGAAGAAAACTCATCTGCCAAGTGGTGTTTTAGCATGAATTTGCTTAGTTATTGAAAATGGAAAAGTGACAGATTATTAATGCCAAGGGTATCATATTGATAATTGCTCACAATGGAATAAATTCTTCTTAATATTATTAAACACATATTAATTTGCTGATAGAAATGAATAAATAAATATTTACTTCTTAATCTTTATTGTGCAACATGTGAATTAATAATATTTTAAAATGTTTTAAAAATGCCCACATTATTTAAAATTATTACAGATATCACCACGGAGGGAAAAACAAAATAAACAAATCAATAAATGATTTTAAAAAGTTGAGCTTGTTAATTATAATGAACCTATAAATTCATTTTAAGGAAAATTATCTACAGAAAGTATGGATAAACTTATTATTTTAATTGTGCTACACTCGGGAGTGTTTGAATATTGTCTCACTATGCTGACATCGAATACAATAATCATATATATATATATATTGAACTGCCCACCTTCCCAACCTCCCTGAAATAATAATAACTAAATAATAATAATGACTACAAATAATAATCTCAAAACTTTACCTTCCTTCTTACCATTTTCTCTTTGAAGGTGCTTGGTCCTCAGGTAGAGGGTAAAATGTCATTAGCAGCAATCTACCAATAACATAAACACTCGGCTACTAAATAAATACTAACCAAACAAACACTTTATTTGTTTTAAAGAAAAAACCTTTGGGCTCCAGTTAATTACATTGTAATCAACATGTCTATCTGATCAGCCTATCTAGTACCTGAGATCCAGCTAGCTCAATGGATTTTAACTACCTTTTAAGAGAATAACAACTCCACCCTAGATAATACTTCTATTTTTAAAAAAATAACAATGTACTGAATGAGAAAACAATTTACGTCTTTACACAACAAATCCTTACTTTAAAAATTATAATTTGCCTATCCTTTTACTTTTAAATTAATTATTTTTTATTTAATGATTAAAATTTTCCCTTTCCACTTTATTAAAATATTACTCTGTATAACTGTGTGTGTTAAAACATAAACATAAATATTTTAAAAGACAATTTAAATATTTTTTTTTTTAAAAAAACAACAATTGTTTTGCCTTATAATTTAAACATGCACTCTCTGTTCATTTTAGATAAATGTTTTTTAATACATTATTATTATAAATAAAATATACACAATACATTAACTTAAAATTCACACATAACAACACACAGTGTTTTTAAATATAATTGAACATAGAAGCCAATATTGTTTGTATTTTCCAAATATTATTTTAAAAAGTTTAAAGTTTTATTTAGCACAGTTTATTGTTTATCTTTAAAGGAAATCATGAATGAAAGCATATTAAAACAAAAGTTACCTTGGATATATGAATTTGGAAATGACGTACACAGCACAAGGTAGATTCTTTAAAATTACTTATGACCGGTTAGCGCTAACTTCCAACAAATCTTCTTTGGATCCTGTGATCTTATATAAACTTTCGTGGATTTTCCAGCATACACACACTCCGCTACCTTACTTGCTTTATTTGAACATGGTTTCCCTCCAAACTAAGAAAGCTCCAGCTGATTGTACAACGCGGTGATTTAACAGTGCATTTTATTGGGAGACATAACAATTTATATAATTGTTATATCTACAGCTCCAAGAAATATTTTTTAATAATAATAATAATCCCAGAATAATAAATTTTGAAATATTTAAACCATTTAAACAATGGAAATTTTTTATTAACTACAGCGTCTATTGTCTCGTGAAATAACTGTCCTTTGATTCACTCTGATTGGGCTTCTATTTTTTTTTCTTTAAAACTTTCACACACACACACGCATACATTTAATTGTTTTATTATAAAACAAAACAAATTTTATTTATTATTTTTATTACAAATTAATCAAAATAATATTAAATCATTTTTATTTCATAAGATTTTTTCCTTTTTTTGTAAATAAAAAAAATCTTATCCTCTTTTAAAGCATTTATTACTTATTTTTCTTTAATAATACCCCCCCCCCACCCTATTCTTTAGTTTTAAATTTTTATTCTTTTAACTTTTATTTTTTTTTAAAAAATGCGAGATTTATTAATTAGATAACAATGTACCTCGGTACAATATATATATGCGTTACTTATGAATGTTGCTCATGATATCAGTTTCCTTATCATTCAGCTCAGAATGATGGAACAAACTTTGAACTAAAGGGGCATACGATAAATGGGAATAAAATGTTCGTTTTCTTTTTTTGTTATTGCTATGTTTAGTATTATAATATACTTTTTGTCATGTGTTATTCAGGGATTTTTCTTTTTTTTTTTATGTATTGTGATATAAAATATATTTAGTTAAGGATGAAGAGATGTATAAAGGTATATACACTTATTATACATATTTTTATTATTTTCCCAGTTGAGGGAAAACATAATATTAAATATGATTTATTTAGACAGATATATATATATATCTTGCATTTTTAAAACAGATTTTAATATTTTTTTGAAGGGTAAACAAACAGATTAAATTTGTCAAATATAGACTATAATAACACAATTGTTTTATTATATGAAATAATTGATATAAACATTTTGGATTTTTTAATTTTTGCTTATGAATGAACATGTCCACTTTAAATACAAAATATAGGCTAATCTTCATTGTTTACATATATATTGCTTGCTATAACAAAAGTATTATTATTATTTTAAAAATAATTAATGGTCATTTGACTTATATATAGGTTGGTGGTTTGTTTATTAATACACTAATAGTTTTTGCATTGTGAAATGGAATATTTATGTTTTCATTTTTATTGTTAGTATTATTTTATCTTGCTATTGTATTATAATGATCCGGAGAAAGAGCTTAACGTAATCTGCACTACAGGGCGCCATCTAGGCATTTGAACCTAGAAAAATTTATAAAGTAGGCAGATACGTAAGTCAAAAAAAAATTTTTATTTTTATTTTATATATTTTGATATCCCGTCGTTATCCCATTGTCACTAGCTCAGTGGAACAGCAGAGACTTATATTTATATTAAATTCCTATCTAAGATATATAAAAAAAAGAATAAAATAAGCCACTGCCAGTAATTAACATACAAACATTTATTTACACACACATATATAAAATTTAAGATTATTATTTTAGCATGTTTACTTTAACATTTAACATTATTTTTAACTTTTATTTTATATTTTAATTTACATTTTAATTTTTATACTATTATAAGTTCGCACAGATGGGTTTATAAAAGTTTGTTTTAAAATGTTGAGTATAGATCGGTTACATAGATTACACGGTTAAAAACATTTCAAAATAAACATAAACGATCAAAATACAAAGTCATTGATACCGTCAATTGCATAGGGAATACAAGAAACCCAATGGTATTCATCATAAGATACCGCAGAGACACCAATAACTTAAAAGATATCTGAATAAATACATTTTAGATACTCACCATAAAGTATCATTATTTACTGAATGTCTATATATTTTGATCCATTATGAAAACCAAAAACATAATTAACCGATAACGAATCCATGCAACGTCCATACCCAACTTAAATTTAATGCATTTTTATTTAGAGTGTCGAGTATGAATAGACTACATAGATTTGCATTTGAAAGAAAATATTCTATCCTATTTAACCTTAGGCCAAATGTTCGCAGTCAAACTAACGTCAATTCATCTGATATATCGATGCATTCAATGTAATATGAAATATGGCAGCATGAAAGGTTAAGACAAGAAATTGCCTCTCGTCAGATAGGAATACTACATCTATCTGACACGAAGAGCAATAAAAAAAAAACTCCATAGGAAAGGACTTCGGTCATTTTGCCGACTTACAAATCACATTCCATAGGCCAAAAAAGAAGTGTGCGGCGTATAAAGCGATTCTGCCTGTAGCGAATCTCGTACTACATCCACTAATTACACCAATATATCCAATCCATTGACCCAGATTACCCTCCCCTAATATAACTTTACAAATCTATATAGCCATTCACACCCGACTTAAGTTTAACATTTATCTAATTTAATTTATCGCAAAACAAAAATCATAAATAAAACTTAAAGAACAAAAAAAAATAATGGAAATGATTTTACAAAAAAGAAATATATCAAATAAAATTATAACTAATTAATAAATAATTGGATTTGGTCAGATAGGAATCTATTTCTATTTTTTTTTAAATATGGAAAGTTTTTAATTTAATGTTCATGAATTATCTAAAGTTCTTACAATTTTTAAAATGTCCAGCTTTATCCATGGCTTGCCATTTGAATGTGAATTCCCACGCCATCCTAAATAGATATTGGTATCCCATTAGTCGTTTTTTATTTATCCAGAGGTCTTTTAGTTTAGCTGGTCCTTAATGTAGAAAAAACTATGTCATTTCTCTTTTTTTTAACAAAACTGAAGGGATTGAAGAGTGCGTCTTTTCAATCCCTTCTCCTACAACTCCGCACTAACACATATAGTCACATCGTAATAACCCTTAATAATTTCCAAACTTTTCCTTTTATATTAATTTTAAGGATTCAATTGACATTACGCCATCGATGTGATGGTCCTTTCGCTGAGGTCCGATTCGATTGTTTTTCTCTCCTATCTGACCATTGCTTATACATTTAAATGCCCAAGGCTAGTTTACATTTAACTAATTAAAACAATCATTTCCATTTTTCAATAACACCAATTAATTTGTTTTCAAACTTAAAGATATATTTTTATCTCCAAATCTTTTTAAGTTTTTGTTTTTAAAATACCTTTTCTATTTTTAATAAAGTTTTATTTTAATAATTTTTTTCATCTGTGCGATTTTATATGTATGAGTTTAGTATAGAATTTTAATTTTCAATTTTTAATTCTTAAAAAGGAAGTTTTATTTGCGAACTTTTATTCTTTTCATGGTTACTAATAAAAAACAATGTAACATACATATGTGCCCATTACAGTATTGATAAGGATTCATGACAACTTTCAGCCGATAAGAATGTGCGACATATAATGGCATCAAATATAGTATCATTGATATTGTGCATAGAATGATGGAAAATTCTCCTATTGCTAATTACATGAGAGGATGATATTGCTGAGGCTGATTAATAGTTAGTGCTTATTTAGCATAGTTAATCCCAAAAGAGAATGATATCTATGTTCTGAATTCTATTTCCCTGTGATGATCCAATGCCCACACTTTTATACCTATGAAAAGATATCAGAATTGGCCATATTATTGTACATCTATCATGTTGTTTTGTAGAACCTCCCTTTATTGTTTGATTCCTCATGAGGTTATATAATTAGTTTTCCACCGTGTATGGTGAAGTTTTTTTTGTATTTTAAAATTAAATAGCAAGGATAAAATAAAGTTAGATTCAGGGACACTGGTCTCTCTACAGTGTTTGCCTAATTGGAAGTGTCTATATGATGTTGTAGGATCTTCATCGGTTATAAACTAACCAACCAAAACTTACTAGTGATTGTAGAACTTCTATATGAAAGAGCAAGAGATACACATGGACAATGTTGATTTATTTTCATCAAGTAGTGATTCACTGATGGATCGGTAAGGTAGATTAACTATAAGAATGATTATGTTGTGGACATAGGCAGTGTTTTGGTGTCATGTGTGCATTTGACTTCTGATGTCTGTCCCCACATTAATACAATAAACCTCTTCATATTGAATAATAATAATTGTTAATTATGCTGAATATGATAATTGTCCTTATCATATTCTGATAAATAAAATAGTTTAGTATAATGCACTACTTTATAACTTCTGAATTTTAGATTTAAAATTTGCGCATATCCCAAAGACCTAAATACATTTTGTTTTATAATTTGAGTGCTAATTTAGCTTAAATAAAGTTTAACTATCTTATTCTATAAGATAGAATAATAATAGAAACATAGCCAATAATGATAGTGATACTATGAATATCACTGTATTAGTTTGTCTTATTTACTATGTGTGTAGGCAAGGGGATACCAATTATTTTCCAGCCCTGATTTTATTTAAGGTATTCATCTTATTTCATTCAATGTATATGAAATAAATTTGTAAATAATGTAAATAAATCTTGTTGTGTTGAAATTTATTTAGTTGTCTGTAGTCTTATTGCTAATCCCCACACATATTATTATTGTTATTGCTATCAACATATCTAATTGTATTGAAATCACCATCAATCAATATAGTATAATTAACTATATGTTAGTATATCATAATAATTTTGGTAAGCCCTGTGGTTTATGAGTACATCTAAAGCATCATCACTTAGTAATCAAAATATTATTAACCTAGAGTCCATATTATTTTAAGTGGTATACTAAAAGATAAACACTTAATATTGGTTTAATCAGCTTATTTGAACCTGCAGATTTATCATTCACTGATCTTGATCACATTGTTTATAATTATTTGAGAAAAGGAAGTTGGTAAGTTATCATGTTTAGTTATTGAAAAGTTATTCCTATTTCTTGAAGCTTAAAGCTTATAATAGTTATGGAGTTTACAAAGTTTCTTTGGAATTATGAAACATTGTTTGTTAATTTGATTTTGTATTAAGAGCCATTTTGTGCCTTATATTTGGGTAGTGGCAAAATCCCTCTCACTGACCCAAGTATATCTTGTATAACAATCTTTAAGTTGTTTGAACCATGAGAAGAATAAGTTATTAATTTGTAATGTAGAATATGAATTTATGGTAAATTTTATATCTAGTTGTTTATTGTAGTTGGATTTGAGTTATGTTATATTCACTGTTTTATGAAAGTCAACCAAACTTTAAGGTGTAAATTGCTTCCTTTGTCTTAAATGTATAGCTTGTTTTGTTGACTTTGTGGTGAATATTCTGGTTTTGTTGAGCTTGGAATCCCTATTTTATTTAGTTACCTTATTATCATTTAATTCAATATCAGTTTAGAGTTCTGGACATCATCTTCCATCATCATCATTCTTCTCATCTGTCATTTCAATCTTTCTTTATTTCTTTATTTTTCTTTTATCCTAATTCATTATCCTAATTAACTCACCATTCACTAGCATTTATTTCATTATCATCTTAATCATCCATTAACTCTTATTCTACCATCATCTTAATCATTCATTATTCTTATACATCTTCATTCTTTTCTCTTCATTCTCAGACTTATTTCATTTTATTATTTAATTATTACTTATTTTCATCATCCATTTAGTCATCTACATCCTAATTTACTTATTGCTTAATTTATAATTTTAATTTCATATTCATTCCATCGATCTAATTATTATTTATTTATTGGTTTGATGAATATTAAATTTATTTCATAACATTTTGTTTGTTTGTGGATTTTGAAGCTAGTTTGACCAGAGGTTATTATCTTCATTAATCACCTTGTAATCTTTTTTCAGTTTATAGTTTCATGTGAGCTTAGTCAATAAATAAATCATCTCTTTAGTGTAACATTTCTTTGTAGGCATATCTTCTTGATGATTCGGATAGTGTAGGTTATAAAGGGTGGATTTTGTGAAATGAGATGTGTGGCCGGATTCGTATATTATTCCAGCATCCAAGGGAAGGTTACATAGTTTGATTTATTTCAAACATGTAAGCCGATTAGTTAATTGGAGGTTGGAGGATACAATATAGTAGTATGTGAGACAGTTTGAATGATGACTGCTAGCTAAGACAGTTATGTAGGAGGATTTAGTTGCCCTAAAACATGAGGCTAAATTGATTGTTAACTATAGGAAGGTTATAAATAACGCTATCATAGGTCACATTTAACTAATAATAATGTCATTAAATTAAATACTAGAAATTTAAAAATGTCTTTTAAATGAATAATGTGAAAACTACTCACTTTTGTATGTACATTTATCAATGCTTCTCTGCATATAAACACAGCAGCATATTTATAATTAATTATTCATCCAGCAGAATTCCTTTGGTGAGCTGGCTGGTCTGGTTGAGATTGGTTTACAATCACACTAGGAAAAGAATAATTCAGGTATGGTTGGCATTATCCCTTCTGTCTAGGATTGTTCCAGGGAAGCAGCTGTTTTTCCAGAACACATTTAAGGCTATAGAGACAGAAGTGGGTCTTCCTTCTATCCAAATCTACTAGCTAGCTGCTTCTCAAAAATATTAAAACCAACTAAAACCACCCTTTTCTGCTAGTCAATTTTATCTACTGCTTCTCAAACAATATTAATACCACTGAACTGATATTTTTATCAGCCCTTTTTATAAGTCATCTCAGGTGATAAAAACACTTTAATTAAAAACAGTTTTTTCTGTCTAATTCTTATCTTGATTAAAAACAATTTTAATCCTTTTGAAAGCAACTTTGAAATTTTTATCACAGTGTAATATACAAGATTTGTATATAAATAGAAATTTACCAAATAATTAATTAAAAACATTCAAAATAGATAATAGCCATTTTTACAATTATCAGAAACCATGCTTATTTTTAAATTTCAAATTCAGAATGCAATAAAATATGTATTAAACCTTTTTAAATGTTTAATTAATAATCAATTTTTATTTAAAATTCTGAATTATTTAATCTTTTACTATGCTTATTATTCCAGGAAGATAGAAAATATTTACTAAAAATTATTGTCTGTGCTTATTTCTACTTTTTGCTGGGTGCGATGTAACCCAAATGGTTACATTGACCAACTTTGAAGAAAATGAAATGAAACACCTCTTATGCAATATTTTATATAATATATATGGATAGTCAAAACAAAGTTCATACCAAAAACTATGTAGTCATCAATTTTTAGAGACCTGACAGACATCTGACAATTAACAGAATGATTAGTGACCTGCAATTCTGAGATAAAGAATTCCCCCCATCGGACTATAAGTACACAATGCACCATGAACACAAAGAGAACTACCTCAATTGAGACACTATAAGCTGATATAACTCTTGATAAAGGTAATACAAAAATATTTGCAAAACCTGCTCCTTGAAGGGCTATAAAATCTAAAACTATTCCTTGATTCTTTAGTCTTATGGGCTGGCTTTTCTTTGGAGACTTAGAGGCTAAAAGGACTATGTTAACTGCTCTGTGATTAACAATATGAAATACAAACAAAGGTTGGAGCAAATAGCCAAGGGAGAACACCCCTCAGAGTTGCATGAAAACATTGCATCCTCAAACCAGTGATAAAAGTCATCCATCATCAAAACTGAAAATACAGTAAAACATATTTCAACAATCAAATACCAAATCTAATCTCCAAAATCATAGACTTTCTATTTAACTCTGAACTTGAACTTCTTTAAACATATATGAACAGTACTATTTTATAATTTACAATCATCACCAATATTTTGTCCCCTATTTCACAGTAATTTTTAAAATTAATTCAGCATAAAATGTATCCTTTTTTCTTTCTCAGTTGTGGTTGAAATCAAGTTGAGTGCTAATTTTGTAGTGATAATTGCCAGTACATGATCATCATCTGCCCTAAGTTGGACAGCCATTTATAATGATTGCCACCAATATATGATTATCATTGGCGTTCATGAAGTCATTTACAATGCTATAGAAAATCCAGGTTTAAACCATCAGGGATCTGAAAAATTGTTTGTTTATCCTCAAGTAATATATATATATCAAAAGGATGAGCATGATAGATCACTCTGATAGGTCAGCACAGCTAACTATAAGTTCACCAGCATTACCCAAAACTAATATAGCAATAAAGTAATGCACTAGAGCAATGTTTAATATCAAATGAATATATAAGTAATTTTGTATATTATAGAGAGCATGAGATTAATAGAGAGATTACCCCATTAACTCCTTAGAGCAATTAAAGGTATTATAACTATAAATCCACCAGCATTATCAATAAATAAAAATAATACTCAAGTAATAATCATTCATCAACATAAATGATCAGCAATAAAAATAGCTCAACAGTCAATCTAGTGACTGGATTTGAAATAGGTGTCATGCAGAATGAGCATTTGCCAGCTTGGTCAATTATTTAACAGTAAATTTGGATGTACCAACTAAGTGCTCATTTATCAGAATACATAATAAAATAGAATAATACTGTGATATTAAAACAGCATCATCAATGCTTTGGCCACTTAGTACCATTAAGGTACTGGTAAGTATAAAATTAAATTCAAATAAGACAAGTAAAATACAATGTCATGCATTTGGCTTTAAAGAATATAATCTTATGTGACAACCAGGATGATGATGATTCATCATTACTGAATCATCATCACCTGGATGCTCCTTAAGCACTATCATACACCCCCATTCATTAATCAGATTATTACACTTGAATCTAGCACAGTGAACATAAGCTCTATTACTATACTGTGGCCACTTGATGATGTAAAAATGTAATCTAAAATCCATTTAGAATTAAGTGACTGGAATAATTTTAACAATTGAATACAAGTTTATTAATAACAATAACAAAAAAATTGAAATTAAGGGATCTAAAATATGACTATTCATATAAATTAAACCTTCTAATTTTGATTCATATACATATTAAAAATTATTACATTATGGTTTACATTTATGTTCATATAGGTTTATTTAAAACACAGTCAGCACATAAACATATGCTGAATATATAATAATAAAAAAATGATTAAATTTTACATCTATTTGACACTCATTGATGTATGCACAGATATGTCCAGTACAAATGATTTAAATTTCAATCATCATATAAATATAACAAATGATTCAAATTTTTGAGTTATATTTTTAATAATACAGATATTTTGTGCTAGGTTCATTTAAACCACACACACACATATATATATATATATATCAGTGGGATGTATTAATTTATTTATATGACATATTTCAATTTATCAAAATAATAGAATTACATTAATTTTTTATCTAAATATGTCTATCTGAAACACATTTGATATATATATATATATATGCGCACAGAGTGCAGTAAATTTGATGACCATACTTCAATCATCATAAAATAATAAATATATGATTAAACTTTTTAGTTGTATGAAAAATATTATAAATGATTAAAATTTTACATATGTGTGTGTTCATGTTGAATTGAAGGCACACACTGATGTCTATACCACATATTTTAATTTGTTACAATAATATATTTTCATGATTGATTCAATATTGAAAGTATATAAAACTAATTTATTTTAGTAACAAGTTTTATTCTTTGATGCTTTTAAAAAAAATAAAGTCAGTTTTAATCAGTAACTGTTTTGATTGATTAATTATCAATGCATTTAAAAATGTCTCTTATTCTTTTATAGTCGAAAAGATTTTCTGGAAATCTTTTTTTTTCTTTGAAAATATAAATTTTAAAATAATTGTCTTTATATATGTATGACTGTCACAGGTCACTCTTAACTATATCTATAACTTTTAAAATGTCATTTTAGACCAAAGAAATTATTTAAAATTTCATTATTATATATAACACTATCATAGGTCACATTTAACTAATCATAATATCATTGAATTAAATATTAGAAATTTAAAATA
Source organism: Epiperipatus broadwayi (assembly GCA_028023455.1). Taxonomy (NCBI): domain Eukaryota; kingdom Metazoa; phylum Onychophora; class Udeonychophora; order Euonychophora; family Peripatidae; genus Epiperipatus; species Epiperipatus broadwayi. The sequence goes on from JAQFVV010006235.1 coordinate 6,395,621, forward strand.
TCTTAAATGAATGATTTGAAAACAACTCACTTCTGTATCTACACTTAGTGTTTTTCTGCATATAGACACAGCAGCATATATATAACTAATTCTTCATTCGGCTAAGGAATTCTCTTAGTGAGCTTGCTGGTCTGGATGAGATTGGTTTACAGTCATATCAGGAAAAGAATAATTCAGGTATGGTTGACATTCTCCCTTCTGTCTAGGATTGCTCCGGGAAAGCAGATTTTTCTCCAGAACATATTTATGGCTATAAAGATGGAGAAGTGGTCTTCTTTCAAACCAATTATGATAGCTAACTACTTCTCAAAAATATTAAAACCAACTGAAACCAGACTTTTCTCCTGACCAATGTGGCCTACTACTTCTCAAAAAATATTAAAGCCAACTTAAAAACAACACTCTTGCAGCTGACCAATTTGGTTTACTGCTTCTCAAAAAATATTAAAGCCGACTGAACTGATATTTTTACCAGTCCTTTTTATGAATCATCTGAGGTGATAGCAACACCTTAATTGAAAACAGTTTTTCCTTTCTAAACCTTATCTTGATTAAAAACAATTTCAATCCTTTTGAAAGCAACTTTGAAATTTTTATGACGGTGTGAATATACAAAGATTTCTACATAAATAGAAATTTACCCATTAATTAATTAAAAACTTTCAAAATAGATAATAGTCATTTTTACAATTATCAGAAAACATGCTTATTTTTAAATTTCAAAATCAGAATTCAATAAAATATTTATTAGATTGTTTTAAATGTTTAATTTGTAATCAACTTTTATTTTAAATTCTGAATTATTTAATCTTTTACTATGCTTATTATTTTGCTAAAACATTTTGTGTGTTTATTTCTGCTTTTCCTTTACTTTACATATATATGTGCACGCACACTACTATGTTGTTATGTGCCATGTGACCTAAATGGTTGCTGGGCAGTTTGGATTTAAATATATATATTGTTTAGTGAAGAATAAAGTAAGTTAAAAAAAGAAATTAACCAAGTAAAAAATATGAAAAAAATATATTCTACTAATAAAATTGAATGAAATTCTTTTGATTTATATTTTAGTTTAAAGATTTATATCACTTGTACAGACAAAAAAAATTTTTTTTAAACTTATGCAGCAACTTATAATTATATCTGACTGTATATGTGTATGTGTTATTCTTTTTCTCTTTTTATTCAACAGATGACACAATTTAGGAAGTGTCTTTACAAAGATTATAGAAAAAATTTAAATAATTTACGTTATTATATTTAATCGGAATATATAAAAACCAAATCTGCCTCTGCAAAACTTTTTTTTTATTAGTATTTTAAAAAGATTTAATACTTTAACAAAAGAAGTTATCATCATAAATGTATATTTTTTAATTTGTGTTTTGCATACTAGATGTCATCAGATTGATGGATGTAATTTATTATAATGTATGGATTAAATAAGAGAAAATATTGAAAAAAATTCTTATATTACGATTGGATATAATTGTACTAGAAAATTTTTTCAAATAATTATTTTTTATATTAACTGATAAAGCATAGCTATTATGTCATATAAAAAATAATTTTAATATATGAATTTGCACTTAAAACTAACAATTAAATTGTACATATACAATATTTTATGAATAATATGAAATTATTTTGTGTTTGTAGATTTTTTATAGGCTTACATTCTAATGTCTTTATATTGTTTATCCCCCCCCCACCCTCTTTTTTTTTTTTTGAAAAATTATGGATCAAGAGTTTATTGTATATATGTGTTAAACAGGTTTTATAAAAAAGATAATAGTTTACTAAGGAGTTTATTAAAAATTTTGGTTTTGGCCATTTAGCATCAAGGTGAATATTTTAATTTTACTTTATAGTTTAGTTTTCATAAGACAATTTAATTACTAATTAATTGTTTACTTTAAGTGTATTGACTGGAATATCTTGAATGTTTGATAAAAGCCTTGAAATTTTTATGAAAATTTTCTTCCATGATCTGGTTAACTGTATTTAGATTTTGGTCTGCATAACTGAGCTAGCTTTTTTCTTTTTGTTGGAATTTGTATAACATATTCATGATAATATATACATTATTAATATCTGTAAAGACTAAAGATAGATTGTCAATGAAAAATACACTTTTCATAATTATTCCTAAATGTGGAACCTAAAGATTCAATAATTGATTTAAAATTTTTGATTATTGTAACAATATACATTTAAAAATAGAGATATAAAGTTAGTAATATCTTCATGAATATAGTAAAAGTGAAAGTGCAACATTGTTTTAAGAAAGATATTTTTATTAGCTAGTAACTTTGGGATGGCATTGTTCTCTCTATGTACTGAGGAATGAACTGCATTATTGATAAGAATAGATGAACTACTTTAGTCTGTGAGTTTCAGGTACAAATAAAAATGACTTCTAAGAGAAACAGGGTACGTTTTTCTCCTTTTATCCCATGATATTCTAATAGAATACTTATTTAGCCTTTTTAAAATGATTGTGGCAAAATTTGTGATCCATATTTTTCAGTGTTAGAGATCTTGTTAAGTCTTGGATTAAAAACAAATTGTGATATTAAAATGATATCAGTACTTGGTTAGGTTGTAGATCGTATTTGTACATAGTTGTTCAGGAATTGAATTCATTGGTATGACTATATTTATTTTTACATTGTTATTTTCCTGTGATTGTCTTTAATGATAACAGTTTTGTAATTTATGAGTGGCTTTATTTTTCTTATTAATAGCAATGTCACATTGCATATCAAATTTTAACATTAATAGACATTATAGAACTGATCCAATAAGTAAGACCAATATAAATATACTTTTTAAACAACAAAACTGAAAATATACCACTAGTAAATGGAGATATCAAGATATTTGTGGATAAAAATGAAAATCAGAGAACATGGTTTTGTAATTTATGAGTAGCTTCATTTTTGTTATTAATAACAAACCTGCATGTTCCATTAGTGAATGGTGATGTCAAGAGGTTAGTGGATGAAAGAAATCAACTCACATATTGGCAATTATATGATTCTGTTGATCTAGATCAGTGTTTTCCATCCTTTTCATACTTATATACCTATTTTAAACCAATTTTTTTTTTTTTATAAATTGTACTCTTTGTTTTTAAAATAGTAGCTGTTTTTTTAAACATTGATACTTCTATTCAGTGCCTACCTTTATATAAAATAGTATAGTAAGTTGGGAAAGGAAAATTACAGCATTGCAAGTACAAATTGCAGATTTAATTTTACAATATTTGTAACACAAAAATATGTAACTTTGCTTCTGAAATATTGGATATCTATTTTTTTTGTTTTGTTCTACAGTGTAATTTTTGCAGATTTGAATTGTAAACTTCATCTTTTTTCATCATTATTAATTATTTTCTGCATATTAGTACATACTCCAGGGATACATACATTATCATTTGGGAACTAATGGGCTAAATTAAAGAAAGCATCATGTTTTTAGGGATACATACATTATTAATTGAGAACTAATGGTCTAGATTAAAGAAAGCATCATGCTTTTTTAAAAGTTTTTTGTTAAGTTTCTTATCTTCAATTAATTACACATATTAGCATGTCAAGATAACAAGTAATATTTTTTGAATGTTTTGATAAACTAAATCGTTTTATAATAAATTTAAGATGTGCTTAAACTCTATACAGGGTAATAATTGAGATATCATGCTATAAAGTACACTGCAGTTAAAATATTAAAGTCATTATTATCAAAATGGTTAAAGACAGTAAATAAATTATTTTTTATTGTATATTGATATTAAGTAATTCTAAATGTTTACTTTTCTTTTCATTTGATAATGTAATTCTTATACACTCATTATAATCGAGTAATTATGAAAATATAATAATTAAAGTTCAATAGACAGTGATATGAAAAGTGTATAGTTTTAATATCGAAATAAAAGTGTGAGATAATAAGAGAAAAAAGTGTGTGAAAATCCAATATTTGGAAAGTTTTGGCATTAGGAAAGAATAGAAAATATAGTAGCAAGAGAAATTGAGACTAACTATAGTGGATTAAAAATAAAATTATATGGAAGAGTTACATTTAAAATTATCATCCAGGATGATGGTTTCTTGATCCATAAGAATTTTGCTTTGAACATTATGTAAGACAGAAAGCAAATCTCTAGCATTTCAATTGAATATATTGTACCATCTATAAATAGATGGTCCAAATGTATTGGCATATGAAAATACTTAGAAACTAAAAAAAGGTAGAATTTAAAGATCGCATAGTATAATTTTTTTTAAAAAACATACAATGAGAGTTGATTTTTTTTTATTATTTCAAATTATTTATCTATAATTTAATAAAAGTTGAAATTGGAAGGAATATAAAAGGCATACTAATCCAGATAAATAAAAACAAAAAGAATTCCAAGAGTACAAAGATTGCAATCAAGCAAACCTTTAGGATATTGATTAAAGATGGCAGAAATAATTTATTAAAAAAAGAACTGTACCAGAAAAAGAAAATAAATGTATAAGATTATAAACCTATGTGTCATTATAATAATAATAATAATAAGTGCAGAAGTTTCAAAACTGGATCAAGGTATAAAAAGAAGGCAACTTCGATCTGGTCTTTCATTTATCTTCTGGTTATGGGTTTTTAGAGTTGGAAGTCTCCATGAGAGTGACCTGTTGCAGTGAAATGCATCTACACAGGGACACTACTCACTTGCTGAACAAATTAATCATGCAAGAATGGAAATGAAGCCTTGTGAACACCATCTTTCATAATGAAGAGGTCATCACAACTGAGCTTCTTGCTCCAGCTATGGAACGGAACAGAAAGGTGAAGATGCCAGCAGGAGAGATCAATTAAATTTCAAGGAGCATGGGATCCCAAAGGAAGACAAGTATTTTATAAGAACTGATACAAGCTTACCACTAAGTTAAGATTATTTACTTCCAATTTGTGACTTCAATTGTTGGCCAATTAACATTAACCATGAATGATAGTATCGATAGTGACCGATTTTCAGTGCTTCAAGGAACTAGCTAGAAGAATTTAAATGTAACAAGAACTTTTCATCTGATTAATAGTATTTGGATTAGTGTATGTTTTTTCACCAATGTTTTCTTTACTAATTCTTGTATAAATATTTTAATAGATTTTAATAAAATATTTAATATTAATTTAGCACTCTCTTTGTACGTTCTTAATTTGAATATTAGATGTTATTAATGTTAGTTTATTAATATTTAATTGAAGAAATTACCTTTGCCATTATATTTAATAGTTTAGCTCCAGAAAAGATTCATATAGATCTTTAAAATAACAATAAATCTAGACCCCAATCTTCGTAACAAATTTCTTTTAAAATTACAATGTGCGATGCAATGTGTTGGGTCAGTGAATTTTTGTAGAATTCTGGCACTCTTATTAAATAAATAAAAAGCTGATTCCACCGGCAATGTAGGTTGTAATAATTAGTAGGCCAGTTAATCAGGAAATATAGCTGTGTTTTTGGAAATAGGAACAAGATATTTTTCTTCACCATAGCTTGATTAACTTTCACTTTATAGTGTGTAAAATAAGGCCTACCAGAATGTATCAAAACATGAAAAACATTACAATATATATTTGCATGTAGATTAGAAAATTATATAAAAGAAGTTACTGTTGAATTTACTTTTATGTTAATAATTATATATATATATTCATTTTCTTTGTAATGTAATTGTTATAGTCCTCCCTTCTCTCAGAAGTAGACTATTCCAGATGCCTCCATATCTGATCGGATTAAGCATTGTTTGCCAAAGGCCAATAGGCTGATGTAGAGATAAAAACAGCCAATCATTATTACAGGCCAATAAGCAACGATGCTTGCTGAATCCGAAGGTTTTCAATAGGGTCAGGGATCTGGGTATAAATAGTCAGCCTTTTGTAAGAATCAGGGAAGAACGTGTCTAACCTGAAAAGACCCTGCGTTCTCCCAGGGAAACTCTGCTAACCTAAACAGCAGCAAGTATTTCCATTGATAGCACTACGCTATTTAGGCTATGCAACTAGGCAAGTCCCACAGAGACCGGATGCTGCTAATACCACTCTCGGCTTGAGGCAAGTTGCTTGTACAGCTGGAAGAGTCATAGATCCTACCCGTGAGGCAAGCCATCAGATGTGGCTGGAAGCAGTAGGCAGAACCCCGAGTTTACGTTAAACTCCAATATTCAACTTGTAAATATTCACTTGTATATATTATATTGTATACTTGTTTCAGTATTATTTTACATTATTTGCTGTTGGTTGGGTCTGTAATCCAGACCAAACATAACAGATTTGGTGCAGTAGACAAAAGATTTTTTCCCCCATGGCTGGAAAAACTATATTTTAAAATACGCTAGTTTCAACAGATCTAAACATATGAAATAAATACGTGAGTGTGTATTTCTTTTATTATTTTTTCATTTTGGAAAAAATTTACCCTTCCCATAATTTCATTACGATGGTATTTTTTTTATAGAAAAATAACAACTAAAACTGTTGAATAAAATTGACCGTAAACATAAAGGCATGTCAATTTGAAGCTTCAACCTATCACAAGAGCTTTTCTTGCAAGACAGCATAAAAGCTCGCTCTATTGGTTTAAAAGATTTGTTCAGTTAGTTACAATAACATAACTATAAAACCAAATATGAATGGTTCGCAAATATACAAAATACATTTTTCTCTCACATTTTAACAGAGAAAAAAATGACTAATATAATAGGCTCGATGGAAGCTTTTGATCCAGGGTTCCCTGAGAATTGGTCAAGCTATAAAGAGTGCCTGATTTTTTTATATGCAGGCTAATCATATCAAAAAGTCTGAAATAAAATTAGCGATGCTGATGACAATAATCAGGTTGCAGACTTATTGTACCGGTCAAAAAACCTCCACCACCTAAACTGCAAGTCGGATCCAAACTCAGCTGAAACAAACTAAATTCAAACCCAACTCACCAGCTCAGATCAATGGATGATCTAAGTTGACAGCACAGTGCTATGCACCAAGAAACTAGCTCAATGGTTGGTGATGATTAGAGACCCCTGAACTGCCACTAATATCAGATATTAAACTAACTAAAGATAATTTTAAGTCAAATCATATATATATATGTCCAGGTTGCCAACACAGACAGTGAGCATTAACATTAACATAATTATTGAATAAAAGAATTAAGAAACCAAGTGTGTTTATAAAATATTTTAATAATAATAGTAATAGTTTTGTTCAATTTTTAAATGATGACTATATTGATTACTTATAGTCCTTAAACAAAGTTTATAATTATAATAAGAATGGCAGTTCCTATTATATGCCAACAACGATTTCACAATATTATGGAAGTCTATATGTCTATGCCTCCAACAAGAAAATAAAGGCAGATAAAGGTATTCAGTGGTGATGGAAATTATTATTCTAATTTTATACGAAAGAATGTGAGATTTATTTTCACATTCACAAATCCATTCATGAAGAACAAGATATGTATTTAGGGCATAACTTTAACCTTTACTAGAAAACTTATTTAAGTAGAGATGACTAAGAATTTGTTCGACTTTAATTGGAATCACTTCATCACGAATTACGAGCATAAGAGCAGGCTTTACTGGAGCAGAGAGGTAACGGTGCTGACGAATTATGAACTATAAAATGAACAGGAAAGATAATTGCTTGTCAGTGATTTAAGTAGTATGGTGGCTTGTATTTTACATGTCAAACTGCCCTTTAAGGAGATGTGGAACATGGAGAAAGCCTGGACGAATCATAGCTACGAACCTTTGGTGTTCAAATATAACATAAGCAGGGGAGCAAGTGCTTTCTTCCTCTATAATTTAAAACAACTGTAATATCACCACCGACAAGCCTACGGAGTGGAAGATTGCCCTACATCAGCAACGTTTGAAGATGATGACTTGATAGTCACTGTTTGAATAATAAAACCCAATTTATTATAGAATGCTCTATGTGATGACTTGATCAAATTAATTAAAGTCAAACAAGCTTTTAACTAAAATTATTTTAAAGCATTTATAAAATTATATTAATTATGCCTCAAACATCATGCCCTTCCTGAATATTAATATATAATAAAAAAAATTTGGATTAGAATTTATTCATTTAATTCCTTTATCAATCCCTTTGCAAAAATATTGTAAGATTATAAATATACGTAGATAAACATTTGTTAACCTGATAAAAGAGCCGGGGACATAGGTTAGAAATGAAGCTAATAATTTATTATTATCAGTTATAAAAATAGCAAACATTGAATAAATTCTTTCAACTCGATGATTAATAGAACGTATAAATTTAGTTCTAATGGGCGGAAATTACTATCAGACTAAATATATTATTACTTGTATAAGGCAAATAGAACAGGGGAAATCGAGTCGAAGGATTATTGGCATATAATTAAAAATAAATGATATTAATAAATTACTCAATAAATATATATAATACAATAAATGAACCACCATCGTAAGAAAGGAAAGTAAAATGTAAGAACTAGAGATTGAGAGAATTACTGTATAATTTAAAATAGCATAAATAAAAGAAAGTTTTTTACAGATTATTACATTAATTAATGAGCTTTTAAAGGGAGTGTAAAGTAAAGTTCAGAAACTGGTCAGAAAGTTACAGTTCATTATGGAAATATATTACCATTCCTTCCGGGGCTGGTTCCTTAGTTTACATGTCCGAGTTGATGGAAACATAGGTGCACATTTGGTAAATTACTTGAACAGCATTGTGATTGATTTTTCATGATTTTTGGGCAGCATGATTGGTCCAGAAAGGATTTAGCAACTTCATTGAAGATTTTCAGGGACTTCAGGAACCATAGTCAGATTCCTGAAGCTTAGTCCCTCACCACAATAGAAACACTATTTAAATTCATAATTTTAAAATGCACAGAGTTTAATGACACTTCTCTAAAACAAAGATGGCTTCTTCTTTCTCCAAACTTTTTAGAGCTATTTATACTGTGTCTGATACCTTCGCGCTAGTGCTTGTTTCATTTTCAATGTTACAAGTTTATACTAATTGATTTTAGATACATTCCTTCGATAAGGCTTTCAAACTCATTAACTCTGAATTCATTTAATTAGAAAATGAATTTATAAATCTAAAAAGTGATTTTAATTGGGAACCATCCTTACATTTTAAATTATTATCTTTGCTAATTAATAAAACTTTCCCCATTGTCTTTGGAAAGGGACAATCTGAAAGCTAATCGAAAGAATGTAGCTTTTAATCACTAAAATTTTAACTAATTATTTAAAAGTAAAATAAAACATTCCTGATGCAGTGAAACTTTAGAACAAATATATACATTTAAATATTTATAAAAATATACGCACAATCCATGCATTTATAATATATATAAATTCATGAATAATTTTATCATGAATTTATTAATAGCATTGATTAATTTAAACCTTAAACTAGTTAATTTTAACACACATTTATACAATAATTTTTTTTAAGAAAACTAGCATGGATTGACCATATAAAGCCCCATTGTATTGGAAATTTAAGGTTAGTACTAGGGTTTGAAGTGGGCTTATGGCTAGATGTCATGAAGCTAGGATCGAACTCAGATCCGACTGCTTCATTATAATATTTTAAAATCTCAAATTGGGTCAGAAGCACTGGCTGACTTGAATTTTGAGAAGGCATTGGTGATTTTCACAGAATATTTTCCCCCAAACCGCTAACAATAATGCAGAGATATCATTTCAATCTCTGTACTCAAGCTGAGGGTGAACAAGCTAGAGAATTTGCAATGCAAATTTGGGCATTAGCACTTACATACAATTTTAAAGAGTTCTTAAATAAAGCATTACGCGATCGTTTCATTTGTGGCATGAATAATTATAATTTAAGACTCAAATTATTAATGACGCCAGATATAGACTTTGAAAAGGCTGTAGCTCAAGCCACTCTGGCAGAATCTATAGTGGGTCAAGCAAAGCCATTACAAAAAGTAAATTATACTATTCAAAAAGTTGAACAGAAGACTGAGTCTGATAAGCACTCAGTTAGCTCAACAATGAGTGTTAAGCGTTGTTATAGGTGCGATGAACCGATGCACGTGCAAACAGAATGTCCACAAGCACTCAGTTAGCTCAACAATGAGTGTTAAGTGTTGTTATGGGTGCGATGAACCGATGCACGGGCAAACAGAATGTTCACACCTCCATACTGTGTCTCATTCTGCAAGCGAGTCAGTCATATAAGAGCGGCATGTCTAAACTTAAAAAGACAAACAGCCAATATGAGATTGGAGAAAAACCATTCCAAAAAACAACAAAGGCAACTATAAGAAAAATAAATAAGTTGCCAGTATAACTCACATTAAGGACAATCAGTCTGGATTTATACATAGTATTATGATTAATGATACGCCAGTGAGAATGGAACTAGACACAGGGTCTGCAGTGTCTATTGTTTCAAAAAAGACTTGGGCTATCATTAATAAAAATAATAAATATAATCTGCATCCTAGCACTAGGACTATAACAGATTATCAGGGTAAAAAAATAAAACTCTTGGGTCAGACAAGTGTTAAAATAACTATGCCTACCAAAACTATACATCTACCACTGTTAGTGGCATCAGGTGATCACAGCATTTTGTTAGGTCGTGACCGGTTCAGTCACCTAGGCTTTGCAGTGTCAAAGGTGAACCAGATCACAACATTAGCTAAATTAAAGACTGATTACCCTGAAGTGGTCAAAAAAATCTAGGTCTGTATTTAGGACCACCTATTCAGTTATCACTGAATAAAGAGATAAAACTGATCAGGTGTCAAAGCAGATCACTGCCACTGGCATTGAGAGCTAAAGTTGAGTCAGAGCTTGAAAGGTGGGAGGCAGAAGGGATAATAGAGCCTATATCATACTCAGAATGGGCCACCCCAATAGTCCCAATCATCAAAGAGAATGGTGATGTGTGGATATGTGGGGATTATCGATGCACAATTACCAAAGCACTAGCATCGAATAATTATCCACCAGCATCAGTTAAGCAAATCCTATCCACACTGTCTGGTGGAAGGGTTTTTACTATAATTGATTTGAAACATTCATATTTGTAGCTACCAGTCGATGATCAGTCAGCAAGAGCATTGTCAATAATAACTCATAAAGACATTTAAAATGAACCAGTTACATTTTGGTATATCGGTCGCCCCAGCAATATTCCAGAGAGTCATGGATTAACTGGCTGCAGGAATACCAGGGGTCCTACCGTACTTTGATGATTTCTTATTGATGGCTTGGACTCCAGAGCTACTCTGGAGTTCCACAAAAAAACTCCTTGACGAGTTCAAAGCAGAAGGCATAAGAATAAACTTAGATAAGTGCATATTTGAAGCCAAAGAACTGGAGTTTCTGGGATTTAGGATAGATGCAAGTGGAATTCATCCTACCCAAAAGAAAGTTATGGCAATTAAAAAAGCAAACACCAAATAACAAGAAATAATTACAGTCCTTTTTAGGATTTGTAAATTACTATGAGGGGTTTTTATATCACAAAACAGAGGTAGCTGAACCACTGTACAGGCTACTAGATAAAAAAACAGTCTGGAAGTGGGACAGCAATCATGATAATGCCTTTGAAAAAATGAAAACCCTTATATCTGAGAAAGTGGTGCTGGCACACTTTGACCCTGAAAGAGTGCTGGTACTGACATGTGATACTTCACCAGTAGGAACAGGTGCAGTGTTGTCCCATAGGAACAAAGCTCCAGAGACATGCTGTACAAGCAAGGAGGACCAACAACCCAAGGATAAAAGCAAGGAGGACCAACAAACTGAAGATGACAGCAAACCAGAACCAGCACCAAAGCACATTAGTTGTCCTCCAGCACACCTGCATGACTATGTTCTCTAGGGTAAATTTTACCAGGGGGAGGGATGTTATAGTCCTCCCTTCTCTCAGAAGTAGACTATTCCAGATGCCTCCTTATCTGATCAGATTAAGCATTGTTTGCCACAGGCCAATAGGCTGATGCATGAATAAAAACATAGCCAATGATTATTACAGGCCAATAAGCAATGACGCTTTCTGAATCCAAAGGTTTTCAATAAGGTCAGGGATCTGGGTATAAATAGTCAGCCTTTTGTAAGAATCAGGGAAGAACATGTCTAACCTGAAAAGACTCTTTGCATTCTCCCAGGGAAGCTCTGCTAACCTAAACAGCAGCAAGTATTCCCATTGATAGCACTACACTATTTAGGCTATGCAGCTAGGCAAATCCCACAGAGACCGGACGCTGCTAAGACCACTCTTGGCTCGAGGCAAGCTGTCTTGTACAGCTGGAAGAGTCATAGACCCTACCCGTGAGGCAAGCCATCAGGTGTGGCTGGAAGCGGTAGGCAGAACCCAGAGTTTACATTAAACTCCAGTATTCAACTTGTAAATATTCACTTGTATATATTGTATTGTATATATTTGTACATAATAATAAATATATTGATTGTAATACTTGTTTCAGTATTATTTTACATTATTTGCTGTTGGTTGGGTCTGTAATCCAGACCAAACATAACAGTAATATTGATACTTTTTTAAATGGCAACATTCTGAGGAATATATATATTATACCGGACAAAAGCTTTAGACTCACTTATACTGACCGCCAGGGCGCCACTAGTCCAAAATTTGGAACTAAACATTTATTTTTAAGGGGTTACAGAAGATGCGAATCGAATGCGCCGGACTATCTCAATCAAGCAAATGAGATCTATGTTTTGTTCAGTGTGTTGGAAAGGTAGCAACAGAAAACAAAATCAACTAAGTAAATGAATAAATAAATAATTTTATTAAAAGTATGATTAAATAAACATAAATCTAAATAATAATCTTTAAAGCACACTTAAAATATGTACTACATGTACATTCGTCAAAATTGAACTAAAATATTTATATGGCTTTGAGAGCGATTTCCTGTGCGTGAAAGAGTGCAAAATACTGGCAGTAGCAGAAGTATTAGTAAGTATGCAGTGATCTCACGCCAGACAAGGGAGGTTAGCTTCCTGCTTATAACCCATAGTTAGGAAAAGAGATTTATGTCGAAACAGAAGAAATACGAAGGTAGCTTCCAAAACATTAATAATAATAAAAAGAGTGTTGAAAGTTATTACTTTCAATCGATTGACCTCCCTCTGAGTGAGACAGGCTAGGAGCTCACGATCTACCTATTGAGAGGGTTAAAACGATCGTACGTGCCCCTAATAAATGAATTGGAAGCTTGAAGAAATAAAACTAAGAACTATTATATTTCTTAATAGTCTATTATAAATAAAGTTTCACGACATAAGTAGAACTAATAATAAAATGGGTCACGAGCCAGAAGTCAATTAAAATAGTCTGTAATATCCAGACAGCTTTCTATAATAAAAGGGATGTGAGATTATAAATAAACTATCTTACTTACTAAGACTTAAATAGGACGGACAGTAATAGGTTTGAAACTAGCACTCGTTAAAAAAAAAAATATCAAGCACACAGAAATCGAATTACATGAGATACAACTTGAAAAACATTTATATTTAAAAACAAAAGGGAACAAATCTAAGACAACATTATTTAAATTGCAAAAATGTAAGGTACCTTAATTTATTTAAATGCTAGTGCGCTAGACTTCTTAGGTTAAGTCCGTTGCTCTGGATTCACTGACGGTAGGCTTGGGCGAGTTGGTTAGTGGTTTCTTTGGAGCCGGTTCTTATGGCATTGTAGGCAGTTAATGGAGACACAGGACGTCCGAACCTGTCCTGGCGAGAAGCTTAGCACATCATGGTAAAGAAAATATTCTTACTGTAGATTTAATGTTCATTCTAGGTAGAATAATTACCGGCAGCTTTCAGAATATGTGAGAATAGTTTGTGCAAGTATCTCTCAGAGTTCGTGGAAGTGTCTCAGAGTTTGTGCAATTCTCCTGTCAGAGTTGGTGTCTGTCTCTTTGCGCTGGTGCAAGTATACTAGCTGATGCAAGTATTGAAAGCTAGTCAAAGATAATCCAATGGCCTGATTCCTCCTGTTATATCTGAATCATATCTCTTACCAATTACCAAACTTTTTCTTTTTAATTAAAATTTAAAAATTCTCTATCTAGATAACAATAGTTATCTAATTAACGAAATAAATTGCCCTTTACAGATCTAGGAACCAACTAATGAAAAATACTTTTCTTTTTGTTTTCTTTCTTTTTTAATTATTCTTATCAATATAAATCCCAAATCTGTAAAGCAATCTATTTGTACACTTTACTTTTACATAAATTTAACAAAAAAATAATCTTAGTTTTCCTTTTTTTTTTAAATCAAAATTAAAAACCAAATATAACTGTGGTATTAAAATATAATTCCCATGCACATACATATATATTTGTACAAGCATTAAAAAAAAAAAACTTTTAATCAAGTTTTACAAACGAAATCTTATATAAAAATTTATTTTATTTTCTTCACCTCTATAAAACTATAACTTTTGTAAGGGTGTCTTAAACATCCATTACAATATTATCTTATCTGATAACTACTTTAATATATATGTATTCTAATAACATTACTTAATGAAGTAAAATATTTACTTTATTCTTACTATTGCTCTCCTGGGTGTTAATAATATTGATATATAAATTAAGTGCTTTATATTTAATTTCTTTTTTTTTTGATTAACTGCAATATGATTTGAAAAGCTGCTCTTGCTACTTGTTAAGGTATCTAAAGATAAATCATAATCTGATCTAATCAATTTTAGGAGACGATTAAAGTTTAACAAAAATAGAAGTGTAAGATTAGTTTGATGATCTCTAGAGGTATTAACTTGGAATTTTAAATTTAGTAATGTATAAGAATTATCCCAGATTATATCATATAAAGAATTCGCGTCTTCATCATCATTAGCTAATTAAATAATTGATAAATTCTCTCAATTGTCTATATCGAGATTACATATTTGCATATTCATGTTTAGATAATTTGATATGTCATGAAAGTAGCAAGATGATAACAATCTAAATAATAAGAATAAAAAAACCTTAATTCAGAAAATAAAAGATATATAAAGAAAACGAAAAATAGATAAAAATTCTTATTCATCATATTAATTTAATATATATATATATCTTATTTTATTAGAATTTTATCAAAAGTCTCAACTGTGCTAACCATCATTTTATTCTTTAATGATGGTAATGTTTTTAAAATCATTTAACTTTTAGTCATTTGTTTTTCAAGCACAGTTATCATTGACAAGATTACATGTATTATGTTAATAATTGTTACCTTTCTGTTTTGTTTTCTAACACATTCCAATAGAGTTTCTGAACAATATAATGGTAATTAGAAATCATTTGTAAAGTAAATTTATTTTCTTCCTCCCCCCCCCCCTTTTTTTTTTTTATAGTAAAAGGTTATTCTGAGTTATAAATTAAAATCTTATTGTTAAAGTATTAAATTGCATATAATACAATTAGTTTTTGATCTTTTAAAGTAATATTACGTAAAATTTATTCACGTTATTATAAAAAAAATCGGCATGGTGGTAAAATTGTAAATATGAAATTAGATTTAACACGTAGGTTAATTCTATTTTTACTCGGTTTTCTTTTCTACAATTGGTACAGTTATTTTTTCCTTATCGTAAGGATTGATAATTGTTAAACATTCTAATAAATATGATAATTGATGATACTTTTTTAACTGTGCAACATTTTGGAAAAAAAAATTGATTCAAGATTGAGGTCATTTATTAGGAAACTAGTTTTTAAATCTGAAATTTGATAAATAATAATCTGTAATAGCATGCAATTTTTTTGTAATTACGAATATAAAACTAAATTTTATTGAACTTATCCAATAAATAATAGAGTTGAGTTTACCGTTATTGAAATAATGCACTCTAAAAAAATAGCTGATTTAATTTTGCTTTAAAAATATAGATTTAATATTAAATAAAAATATAATGAGAAAAAGCCACCAGCTATAATAATAATTTGCAATTTTTAAAACAATATAATTCTATAATTAAAATTATAATTAAAATTAGAATTATATGGTTATATGTAATGTATATTTTTAAAAGAAAAAAGGATTGAGTGGTGATTAGAAACAGAAGTAAATGGATTTGTTTTAAAACAATATGTATGTATTACATACACAGATAAAATACTATTAGTCCGATACTATTGATTCCTTAACCTCCCTGGATTAACAATTTTGATAATTAAATGAAAATGTGATGATTCACTACTTATATCTATTGTACCATCATTTTTATATTTTTATGTTTTTTAAAACATAAAAATGTTAAAAACATGAATATGTATTAATTTTAATATGTTCATTATATTATATATATTTTCTAGTATCCCCTCCCCACATTAGTCACCCACAAGAACATCAATACAAAAGGTTCTCCAACATCTATGAGGGACCTTACAGGATTGAGAAAAAGGTTGGAGAAAATGCTTATATGATTGGTACACCAGATGGGCTGAAGGGGGTGTACAATGCATGTGGCCTCAGATTGATGTATCATGAAGAACTAGCATCACTTTATTTCAACATTCTTGTTTTCATAGATTTTGTTACAATATTTCTAAAGGAATTGAAAGATAATGATATGAATCTAGTGAAGAGTAAACATTGCCCTATGATAGTTAATTTTTTTTTTGTTCTTCATGGTCAAAGTAAATAGGTGACTTAGTTCGCAAACAATGGCAAATGTTTGCACTTTATGTGCCATTTTTTTTTGGCACCACACTTTACTTTTAAAATATTTTTTTAATGTTTATAATTATTGATGTGAATTTGTTAATGTCAGTCAGATCTTAATTGATATGATTGTATTATTTTGAATGAGTAATAAAGATAATTCAATTTATATAATTAGTGTGATTTAAAGCTAGAATAAAGTGATGTTTTATTTTTTTTTATACTGAGGCCTTAAATTGAAGAAGGCTGTTTATGTCAGATCTGATGTTAAAAATTTTTTTATGTTAAAATGAATTTGTTTAAATTTGAACATTATCCTTAATAAGTTAGATTTGAAAAGGGATGTTTAACTTAAGGGATTTATGCTATTTTGTTGAAAAGTTATGTTATAGTCTCCAATTGTCAGTGAGGATAATATGTTTTTTATTAGAAAGAGGAAATTGTAAAGATTGGAAGGATCCATTTTCACAATCAATTATGATATCAGAATATATATTTAAAAAAATATGTATATATACTAAAAGAAGGGAATCAAAAGAAAGCTGAGATTTTTTTATGCATAAGTTTTCATTTATTTATTGCTAAAAGATAATGGATATCTTTTGTTAATTAAATAAATATATCTTGCTTCATAATTAATTATTTCATATATATCATGATATTTTTTTAAGGTTGCAGTAGAAAATGTTGAATTTTTTTTCCTTTTGTTGAATTTTGTTGTATATCTTTTATTTGTTATTATTTTTTGTTTCTTTCACATGTTTATTATATATGTTTGTTTATGGTTGTAAATTTTGGCAATGATGATGTAGACAAAATAAATAAGGAAATTATGTAAAACCACTTTAGAAAATACTAATAATTAAAACATATACAGATAAACATATTTACTTGTTTAAAAAATGATAATAATAAAAAGAGAGATTTATGATTTACAAATATGTGTTTATTTATTTATATGTGTCATGAGCTGTTTATATCTATTTAAGATATCTATATTATTTGTTTATTTATTTGGGTTTTTTTAATGATTGTAAAATATTAAAAACAAAAGTTTTAAAAAAATTGACAGACATAAATTAACAATAAGATTTGAGTCTGTATTTCTCATGAAGTTGATAAGTTGTAAATGCCACGGCAATCAATAACACAATAAAGGAAACAGAGATATGAGATTGTGCTTTTGATTTTTTATTATTATTGAAAAACGTTTTTTTTTTGAAAAAAGCAGTAACAATATTTGTTTTTGATTAAAAAAAATTTCTATCTATAAAAAAAATAAAATAAAGGAACTTTATATGTGAATTAAATATATACTAAAGAATAACTGGCTAAAGAAAGGTTTCTAGCTGAGGATTGATTCTTCTTGTTTTATCTCCCCTAACTTCCAACTGAAAGTGGGGAGATAACAGCAAGTATACATCTGAAGGGAGAAGTAAAATTGTTTTAAAAAACTAGCTATTCCCTGTCCTGAAGATGAAAATCAGAATTGCAATCGTAGAAGCATCTGAAATAATTTCATTACTTTTATTAAATCATCACAGCATGACATGAAGAAAGAATTCTTAAAAAAAGACAATCTTAACTATTCAGAAAATGTACGCATTTGTCAATAAAAAATTAGATTGTGTTATGATCTATCGTGTCAGCGCTGGATGGTGCTATTTTTACCTAAATTTCTAGAATTATGCCCTTTCCATGGCCACAGCCAAGCAGGTAGCCTTATTTCTATGATAAAACACAGAAAAAAAATCAGTTTTCTTGGCTGCTAGCTACCACTGTGGCTTTTTTCTATGCTAAAAGTGCAGAAAAATGCCTTCATTGGCTGCTGTAGTTGGTTGTGTTATGCACTTTATTGTAATGCTGGGTTGTATATTTTCACTACAGTATCATGTGATGGTGTATTGACTGCATCATGTATAAATAATTTAACTTTTCAGGTCAACCTTTTTTTGTTTCATGTGAACTGACCTACTGGTACCTTCTAACACTTTTAACAGTGTCATTACTGTCCCATCAGGACTGTGTTAGTGTTACAAATTGGATTTTAGGGTGGAGCACAGCACTATTTTGAAACTCATGATGAAAGTAACATATCACGAGAAATCATCCAAGACAGGGAAGATGGCTGCTTCCAACTCTCAAAATTGTCAATTGCCAGACACTGGAGTCGGATTTCATAATAGTTTGTTATAATTATTAATAACTTTATTTGATAAATTGCAATTGAATTTACTTCATCCCACCCCAAAATGCAGGTTCTGATTAATTACTGTCCAAAAAGGGTAAAATATGATTTAATTTTTTCTTAAAAAACTACCATAACTTTTCTGATACATGTAAAAAAAAAAAAACCAAACAAGCCCGTCTCTGAGTAATTAGTGTCCAAATAAGTCTCCACTATATTTACTATTATTTGTTATTAAAAAAGTAACATAATTTTATATATATACACACAAAAAGAATGCAATATCATTTAATTTTTACCCCCCCCTCCCCAAACCACGGTGTCTGATTAATTACTATTCAAAAAAAAAGGGATAAAATGTAATTTAATTTTGCATTTAAAAAGTACCGTAACTTTTCTGATATGCAAAGTAAAAAAAAAAGAAGCCTGTGTCTGATTAATTACTGTCCAAATTAATTACTATCCCCAAAAGGTCAAAATCGGCTTTCATTGTAAAATTTTGTTGGAATTACTGTCCAAAAAAGTCTCCAATGTACTACTATTTACTATTGGAAAGTAACATACTTTTTTATTGACACCCACACACACAAAAAAAACCAGTCTCTGATTAATTACTGTCCCAAAACGTCTGTTTACATTTTTATATTTTTTAAAAATTTTTTTTTTTAATTTTATGGACATCATAGTTGTATAGAATGGCTGGCCCGGGAACGTTATATCAATGTGTTTTTGCTTAGCATCAATGCCATCAAGGGCTGACATGCTAGATCAGAACACAACCAAAGATTATCTGCCATGTTAATAGGAGCTCAAGCAAGGCTAAACATATCTTCTCCAAATAACTGTCAATTTTAAAAAAATAGTCATTATAACGGTCAATTAATCTGATTATGATTTTTTTTTAAAAAAAAATTAAAGTGTATAATTAATTTTTTTTCCTTTAATATCTTATAACACATTAATGTTCCCATATCAGATATTGTTTTTATTCATTTATTATTATTATTTTTTATAATACATATGCATATGTGTAATATGTATAGCATATATGCCTATTATATTGTACCGGTAAAAATCACCATGCTTAATCACACACAGTAATCCGAATTCAAACCCAGTCCACGTCTAGGAATAAATTCCAAAATGCAAACTAAATTCAAACCCAAAACCCTGGCATGACCCACCGATGACAACATTACAACGGTACGGGGTTTTCCCTTTACTAGCTCATCGAAAAACACAGACTAAATTACCTACAATCAGCTAGTTCATAGATATCTTATAGTCGGGATATTGGTACGGCTAATAATTTAATGTATATATTTAAGTTGTCGATACAGACAGCAGGTAATTGACTAGATTTCGAGAGTAATAATGCAAGAGAGACAAAATTAGGTTAGATAAATTTTTAATAAATTATTGAAAGCATTGAATAATATTATTTACAGGTACGGTAAAACTCTCATATGTATTTTATAATAAATTGCTGCTAGTCATCAATAATCGGTTTGTACTGATTAACAAACTCATGCCAATATTTATGTGTTTAAATGGTTGTACAGGTTGATATGAGAATCAGAGTAATTGGAGCACTTAAAATATTTAACTACTAGTTTATATTAAGTTGTTTTATTTTAATAGATTCAAACCATTGCGTATACGGATAAATGGGAGGCGGTTTTATATAAAAATATAATATATAATACTGATGTACTGATGGTTGCAGGGATTAAGGTATACTACAAATAATAACTTGCGGTGCATTGACGGAATACCGGGCGGCTTGTACTTTGACAAGTCTTAATGCCCCCAAGTAGATCCGGGACACTACAACCAGCCGGGCTCATTTTCGAACCCCGGTGACCCAAGAGATTACCTGGAGAAGAATTTCTTTCTCTCCATGTGGTAGTAAAACGAGACGCCAACTTAAGCGAAGGTAAAGGCATTGCCACAGTAACATCGAGGAAGAGTGGTCGGAAGTGGATTTTAAAACGAAATTATATAAAACCTTTTCTCTCCGAAACATTTTCTACGCAACAGTCCGATATAACTATTCAATAAAACTGGCGAAATCAAACGATCGCAAAAGTAATAATTAATTAATTTCACTCTGAAACCCATAACTCCCCAGATTGTTCGGAAGGTAATAATAGCAAAAATATTCACTTATTATTCTTACTCCGTAATAATATATAAAAAATTATAATAAAATTTTAGACTATTTTAAGTATTGAGATTTGGAGTATAGATTAAAATATTATAACGAAGTAAAAGAAACAACAAAAATATTTGAATATTTCTCAACTCAACATAAATGAAACAATTTTTAGTTCGAGAAAAGGAAATTACTTTTAAAACGAATATAATAAATATTATGAGATAACCTTTACTGACTTTAATTAGAGTTGAGAAATATTATTATTGGCATCGTTTTGTTTGTAAAATAAGTAATAGTAAAATATAAATGTATTCACAAATGGATTATTAGTAGGCACAAATCTTAATAATGATTATCTAAAGACTAGAGCACAGAAATATTAGAGAAGGAAATTTACTGACAGGTTGTAGTGTAACATTTTCAAATGGAAAACAAGAAATTTACATGCAATTAATTAGGTTAACAGATTAAATATAAAATTATTACTTAGAGGAAAGTTAAAAAGTTCATGTAACAAAAGTTACCATTCTTTCTTCGTCCGGCTTTTCTTCTTGCGGTGATATGTATGAAGAACGTAGGCGCGCATTTTGAATTTCTTAGAAAGGCATGGTTAATTTAAATGTTGGAATTTGGAAGACTGGAAGCACAGAAAACATTACAGATCAGCGGTATGAAAGATTTAAATTGGCAGAACAGGGATCAGCTTCTTGGACTTAGCCCATCATGATTGCAGTTTACCGGGCAACTTCTTAATAACGGTTGAAGTGATTTCTCTGGCACAACTACCTTGCTGTAGCTTGAGACGATCCAAGCACAGCCAAGTCAAAATTTAGAGTCTCTATATTATATTTAAGATGGCTACGGTTGACCTTTCTGCCTAGTTTTTGTTCATAACTCCGCCTCCTTTGATTTTCGGCCTCCAGCAATATCTAATTTTTGACTATACAATAGCATTTGCCTTTCTTGATAAGAGTTCTACGTTTCTCATTTATTTTTAAATTTAATACATGATTCTAAATTGACAAAACGATTACATCGGAATTCGTGAATACAAAAATATAAATTCATTATCTTAATTTATCGAAGTACAAATTAATCATTCTATACCTTTTGTACAAGTAAGATTTTGATTAAAAATACTGATCAAAGGAATGTGACTTTTGATCAGCATTTTTAAATGACTTTGTATAATTTGCAAAATTAAAATTTAAAGAAAATATACACGCAATTGAAACTTTTAAATTGAGCTAATATAACTCCCCAAACCACACACACACGAATATTATTTATCATGATTTGTGACATTTATACTCATACTCTTTACATTAAATTCTTTTTAAACAAACACAAAATAAATAACTTAATATCTATGTGGCTTGGAACAGAAAAAGTCTCATTGCGGGTAAATAGTGGTTTAGAATTACCGTTCTTAAATGACAACCATGAAACTAAGATCGATTCTTCGATCTGTCTGTTTCAATATATAGTAGTCTTATATGAATTTTTGTTAACGTTTGTGCTTGGGAAGACTGTGTAAAAATAAACATTTTTCATGTGATTGTCATTATCAAAATGTATTTATAATTATTTTTTTTTGTTAGCAAATAATGTATAGTCATTCAATAATCATAAGATATGTTTGAGAAGTAAGTCTGTTATAATAATGTTATATGTGTGTGTAAACATATGCATAAACATAAGAATTCCTTTATTATTTATAAGAATTTATTATAGGAGGATACTTGTTAGAGTTATTGTAACTTAGTGATAAGATCTCTTGCCAGATTCTTAAAAATTTCATGTAATATAGAGAAATATAGGAAAATATATATATATTTGCCTTAATTGAAAACCATTTATAATGTAAAAGAAATTAGTTTAAGAAGTCTACATTTGGTCACTCTAAAAAGGGGAAATATAGTTTAGAAAACATATATTTAATTTAGTCTAAAAGAGAATCTTGACTTTTTTTTATCTGGATTGCAGAGTTAGCATAATCCTATCTTTAGAATGAATCTCTGATCTTGAAGCATTTGACTTTAGCAAATACTACTATTATTATTGTTATTGTTATATCTTACCTATTTTTAGGAAGTAAATGATCTTCATTTAGACACAAATATAACTTAATAAATATTTTATTAACAATTGCCATAAATATGAATGTCACAGAAAACAGGTAAAAAAAATCCTATAAAATAAAAATGGATATTTTGCTTTGTTATTTTGTTATTATTGCCATTCTTGAAAAAAAAAATGAGAAAGAATATATAGATCATAAATAAAAGATATACTACTTGTTTTCCTTAAAGTGACTGTGAATTTTTTTTCGTTTGTTTTGAAATTTCATCACTTAACAATACTTGATTTTGATAACTTAATTATTTTTACCCTGAGAATATTTAAATGCTAATGATCACTTGCACAAACATTAATAAGCAGGTATATAATATTAATAATTTAGAAATATTAAATAAATTATTTATATTTCGTTGTTTATAGGTATAAATTAGATTCAATAAAATATTTATTTTGTTTTTACTTTATATTTTGGCAAGTAATCAAGTCATTAGTTATTTTTAAGGCTAAATCCTGAGAGTAGGTAAGTTAAGTATTGAGAGAGGTAATAATGTTGGAAACATTTTTTTTGTTTATCTTATAAGTTTGATTTCTTTAGTTATAAAGTATCATATCAGAAGTTATTCATAACATATCAATTGCCAGTAGAGTCTGATGTGTAACTGAGAAAGCTTCTTGTTCTTTGTTTGCTAACTATTTAATTGAAAGTCCAATTTTTTATGTGATATGATCCAAATGTATAGAACTTAGAGATCATGTTAAGTAAGACAAGCCTTTCACACCTTGTACCATTACAAGTTTGGATGTGGCTATATGTGGGGCATTTAAAGGATTAGCTTCCCACTATGTTAATTTCTCTATATTTTCCCCTTTACAAAAATTATTGCTTTATTTATATATGGACATAAATATCATAACATTTTTTATGGGTATGATAAAATATATTTAAATTAATATTAACCAATGAATATTTGATGATCAGCATTATGGTGAAAATATTATATATACACATATTAAAAAGGACAGTATCCAGTGGCTTTATTCATTACATTTGGGTTTGACTATATCCCTTGTTCTTTCTGCATACAAGATAAATCGATTGTGATCTGATCTTTTGTGTCAGCCAAGGGATGGCACTATTTCTAGCTTAATTTCTAGTAATATGCCATTTATGTGGCCGCACTCAAGCCTTTAAGCAATCTTTCTACAATAAATCCTAGAAAGATTGTTAACTCAGAGTTATCTTCTTTCTACTCTAAAATGGAGAAAGTGTTAACTCGGAGTTAAGCCTTCTTTCTAAGATAAAACCTAGAAAGAGTGCTAACTCAGCTTAGAGACTATTGGTGTGGCTTTTTCCGATGCTAAAAGCAGAGGAAAATGCCATAGTTGTTTGTGTCATGCACTACATCATAATGCTGTGTTATATATTTTATGTAACAATATTGTACAAGGGTGTGTTAAGTTGATCGTGTTAAAATTATTTACATTTTTATTGGGGTCTTTTTTTAATACAAATTGATGTACTGTTACCTTTTAACAATTTTAACAGTGTCATGATTGTTCCTCATAAACAGTGTCATGATTGTTCCTCATAAAGCTGTAAGCCTCCTAAATTTCTCTTAGGGTGGGGTAGTGTAATTTTTTTTATGATCACGCATTGAGTCACATTTTAACGAGAAATTTTCCAAGAACAAGAATATGGCTAATTTGAACACAGAAAACTTGAAAAGATGGGAATTGCCAGACACGGAAGCTGGCACTGGAACATTTCTACAGCAGAAAAACATCCTGCTGAAAGAAAAGATATGATTGTGCAGCAAATATATGCAGACTTGAGATCCAAAAACATCTTTTGACTTTCATTTGTAAGTCTCGTTGTTGCCGACGGAAATGTTCACTTCGTAAAGGGGAAGCTTGTTTGAGAGATTCCAAATGGCCTTCATCAAATGTAAAATAAAAGTAACTTAAATTTTTATTTAAACATACATCCCTTCTCCCAAAAATTGTTGTCGTCGATCAAATGTAAAATAAAAGAAGTAACTAAAATTTTTATTTAAACATACACAAAAAAAACCCTGGTTCTCCCAATAATTGTTGTCAGCAATCAAATGTAAAATAAAAGTAACGTAAATTATTCTTTAATCATATAGAAAAAAAAACCCTCCCACTAATTGTTGTTAATCAAATGTAAACCAATAAAAGTAAGATCGTAAATTATTATTTAAACATAACCCAAATTACTATTTGAACATACACCAAAAAAAGACCTGTTCTTGTCAATAAAAATTAAAGAAACAACTATTATTGTCCCATTGTCAAAAATATTATTTGGGAAACCAAAATAATTTATAAATGAAAATAAGGAAAGTAAAATTGGTTGTCAATCAAATGTAACCAATAAAAGTATCTTAAATTTTTATTTAAACATACACACACACAAACAAAAAAACAATTCTCCCAATAATTGTTGTCGGCAATCAAATGTAAAATAAAAGTAACGTAAATTATTATTTAATCGTAAACAAAAACACCCCTCACACTAATTGTTGTTGGAAATCAAATGTAAACCTATAAAAGTAACGTAAATTATTATTTAAAGATCCATCAAAAAAACCCGTTCTCTCTTTAATTTTATCAATCAAATTTTAAAAAACAGTAATACTATTTAAAAAAACACAAATTACTATTTGAACATACACCAAAAAAGACCCTCTTGTCAATAAAAATTAAAAAAAAAACAACTATTATTATCCCATTGTCAAAAATATTATTTGGGAAAATAATTTAGAAATGAAAGAAAGTAAAATTTGTAAACAACACAAAAAAAGTCAATATTAAATAGAGAATCGCTAGCCCGGGAACGTTATATTAATGTGTTTTTGGCTAGAAATAGCGCCATCCCACAGCTGACATGAAGGATCAGATCACAAACAATAAGTCTATTATAAAATAATAATAAAATAATTTATTTACTTTTTAAGCTTATATAATTACATATATTTAGACAACAATTAAACTTATAAATAATTATTGTTACTGTTTCACAATCATTGTGTAAAATATATACATTTATATTATACAATATATTCTATTTATCCATTCTCTTAAATAATGCAATATTGGTAATGACAAAATTATTTTATTTATCTCATTGTAATATTTTTTAATTCCATTAAGTAATAAATGGCTGCTAAAAGACCACATATCCATCCTGTAGTCAGTTGTATTTCATTACAAATGGACACACAACTAATGGGACTTAAATCAGTTTGACATGTTCTTAGGTCAGTAAGATTTTTTTATTGTTTAAACCCCCCCTCCCGAGAATAGTAAATTATGTTATAATTTACTTTATAGTGCTTCAACTATGCCATGTTCAAAATTTTTACTAATTTATATAGCACTGAATAAATATCTAATAGATATGTTTCATCTTAACAAACTTTTAATATATTTGATGCTGTTACTGTTTGTGACACCATGCAATATATGTTATATGACCTATTGGCACACATATTTAAAGAAAACATGGATTTCCTGACAGGTTCAACTTCTATCACTTTATGGGATCAATTTATTGAGTTATATAAAAAGGGAAAGCAATATTAAATATTTCACATCAATACATTTATTACTTGAGTATTAAACCTTAATATGTTACTTTAAAATATTAAAATAGATAAAAGTCTATAAAGCATTCATTATTACCATTATGAATGACTGTTCATTCTTTTCATTAAGAGTTATTATGTAATAATGTGAATGATATGTGCTCTAAATTAGATTCTAGTTGTTTAATCCTTAATTAAAATAATTTAATCTTAATTAACTTTAACATAAGTAGTAACTTCCAATATTATATTAGAAAGTATATTTGAACCATTCATTCATAAGCATAATGTTTATAAATATTCAATAAGTATTGAGTAATTAAATTAACTATGACTTTTTATGACACTATCTATTCAAAAATTGTTTACATTAAATACATAATATATGACTATAAAACTAGGAATTAACCATATAGCAATCTCTAAACATTATACAAACTAGGAAAAACAGGCATTACACAGCTGATGAACATCACATAATAATCAGGAATTATACCTTAGTGAATACAATTCAGTATGGTGCCCAGGTGGTGCACATAAATTTTTGATAATACTAAGAACATGGCTTCTAATAAACTTATCTAAACACGCAATCTTTTCTAATGCTAACATAAAATCACAAACATAATATATTTGACCATTTTGAATGTTTCAGCATTCAAATATTTTATAATCAGATATTTTCAAAAGCACACTCAACAAATGTTTTGTATATTCTTCAGCAAGAAATTCCCAATAATACAATCTTTCATTCTTCAATCCTCACTTTCAGGTTTCATAATAATGCACTTTTAACATATATTTTTAAAACTTCTTTAAATCTCTGAATTTTATACTTCTAATCTATTTCTTTCCTAAAATATTCAGGTTATAAAATTCATATATCTAAAGATATGTTTGATTCTTACAAGCTTAAAATTTTTAAGGTCTTCTTTTCCTTACAGTGTAAATTGATTATGCTTTATGCTTTGTTTTCTCAGAAGGGCAAGTTTATCAAATTCCCAAATTGGGAAACTGTTTTGTTATTGCCAGGCAATATATATGTGACCAAAATTATCACTAAGAAGTATGGCAAATGAGGAAATCAGATGTTTGCCATTAGTTTTATTTATAAAAGTAATATCTTCAGATGACTTGATAACTATAAAAAACGAAATAGTTTCATAGTTTCTAAGTTTAAATGAATAAATACTAGTAATACAAGTGGATGTGTGGTTGATTTTCTACTTTAAATCATCAATCATTATTGATTAATGTTGCTGTGGCAGACCATAAATAAATCTTATAATAATATTGGGATATAGACATCCATGTGTCACTGCAATCCTCCTCCAATCATTGCTATATATATTTATAATGTAATATAAATGAGAAATTTATCCAATAATAGAGTCAATATATTCTCAGGGTTCTAAATATCTTTCAGGAATTCTTTAATCATTGGTTGCCAGGCAAATAACTAATATCCTGGGAGACTATAGGAGGTGTATACTTTTCTTATAAGGAAATGCTTCCCAATATTTTGTCACAACAAGGAAAACATTTTAACTTGCTAAATAATTGCATAATAAAATATACAAAATTCAGAGTCATCATAGTCATTTATTCAGGATATGACTCAAAAACAATAAAAAGAAAAGGGTACATTTTATGTCTTTCTATTATCCCTTGGACAACACAAACTAAATTATAAAGTGCAATGATTATAACTTCAAATTATAAAGAAATGATTAATAATGAGTGCAGTCTGAAGTAACTCGAATAATCTTCATCAAAAATTGCATTAATCTGAATTTATCTCAAAATACTCAATTTTAATTTCTCTTATAGGCAATTCTAATCTTTGGAATTGAGGAGTTTTGTAAAAATTCTTATTGGACATGTCCAATTTTGGAACTGCAAAATTTGGTTATCTGTTACCCGATTTCTGATAGAAATCAGAATTGTGTGTGATCTTTTCAAGTAGGAAACTTAATGACTTTAATGAACTCATAAATCTTAGTGAACTCAAGACAAATGACATGTAGAAAACAGAAAATAGATACTTTTAAAATAACAATAATTAAATTTATTAATGATTAAATATAAAAATAATATGTACAGACTTTTTATTTACATCAAACATTTGAAATTATTTGCCAACATAAGCACTGTTACAAATAGTTTAAAACAGTTGGTACATAAGTGCATCTGACTTTGATTAACAGATTTCCTAAGGTTCAACTACAAATCTTTGGTTGGTTATACATCAAATATATGGAGATATTGGTTTAACAATAAAATTAATTTGTATTTGAAATTAGCTCATGAATAATTAAACATTTGAAATAAGTAATACCAAAACTATAGCTTATGCTAAACAAAGCTATAATTTAATCTAAAATACACACTTTTGTCAAGTAACTTTTGATATAGCCTTAAAAGGTAGATTACCACACTATTATGCTAGATTAAAATTAACTAAGTTTAAATAAATAATAGACTAATATAATACTAATAATTATGGAGTCTAGATAACTAGATTAATATTGCATTATATATTAACTGGGTTCGAATAAGCAGGCTGGTAGAATATCAATAATTATGAGATTTAGACAACTTAACTAAAATTGCCTAGCACTATTTAAAAATTTCTACATAAATTTTTAAATGAAAATGTGGGCCATTTACCAGAAGTCATACACATAAATCATACCCAATTACTGTCCACATAATAATAATAACAACAACAACGATTTATGATGATGTTGTTGTTTGTGGCTGGCCAAACAACACAGCAACATAATACAAACATTGTTATACAACACAGCAACATAATACAAACATTGTTATACACCACAAAGCACTATACATAGTGCTACCTGAAGAATTAACTCTTTATAAGCTTGCTAATCATTGCCATGTCAATTCTAATACAAGGATAACTTCACCTATTATAGTGGAAAATATAAAAGTTCATCATGAGTGATAGGCAAAAACATAGGCTCTGCAGAGCAAGAAAATATCAATAAGAATGGTGACTTCTAAATACCTATATCTAAGGCAAAGGAGGATACCTGGACTTTGTCACAGTGCATCAAGAAAATGTGGAAAGACACACTAAATATATATGATTCTCTCAAGAGATTTAGGTACCTTTAATAATATGAGAAGTGATAACTATCACAAAAATATAAAGCACTTCAGCTCATGGAATAAATATAAACCATGGAGAGAGCTGCTCGATCCCACAGGGCACAATAAGTCATTATAAAGTAGGCCTAATTTTCTAAGGCAAACACCTCATACCAAAATGATGGAAAGGTAATAACTTAACCCTAATAAGATAACAAAATTAATATATGCATAAAATTATCAAAACAATAAGGTTTTGTCAAACAACTATTAGGGTTAGTCAAACGACTATTAAATTATTTAAAAATAAGAGCACAATAAAATTTTGGCAATAGATAACAAAAATACATGCATATATGAAATATATTATAAAATTTAAATAAATAAAGTGGACATAATGCAAAATAAAGTATAGTAATATGAAGCAGATAAATACACAATTAAATTGGTATATAATAGTAGGCTACTATATTATAATAGTTATAAACATGCTAGACTTATGATAAACTCTTTTAAAACTGTTTTACCAATGAGTGACTGAAACACTCATAAACCTTGTAATAGAATCTAAATGTAAGAGATGAATATACTCTAATAGATAAAATATTGTCAAATTTAATAAACCAGTACATACTGAAATGTATAAAAATTTTACCTGAGAATGTGTGGAAATACCAACACATTCTAGCATAAACCCATTAAAATAACAATAGCAATAAAATTACCTTGTCACATGACATAATGATAAGAATATTATAATAATATTTAAATAATAAAAAAGAAAATATATTTTTTAAAACACCTTGGTTCATTAACGGAAATTTTCTGTTGTGAGTGGTCTGCTGAGGGTGCAAAGTCCTTTTCCATGGGATTGTCTCTATGTAAGGAAGCATATATACCAATGAAAAATAAAGTTTTTTGAAAGCAGCAAATATAATTCCAGATAAGCATTTAAAAGTTCTTAATTCTAAATTATATCTAAATATTAAATTCATTAATATTTGAAGAAATTGGCGAACAAAACAGCTAGCCAGAAAAATATTCATTCAACAATGTCGGAGTATTGTATTATTTATTTTATAGAAATTTTTCCAATCCATGGTACCAGTGGAATTAGCAAAATATCTATAACTTCTTTTTTTTTTTTTTTTTTTTTAAAAAAAAAGAACCACACACAACAGCAAATTAAATTTAATAAAATAATAATAAAATACATTTTCAGATATTGGTTTTCCTTTAAGTATAATTAGCAACATTTTCTTTAAAAGCATTTTTGTAATAAACTGAATAGTCCACAAATAGCACACAAATGCATATCAAACATCCTTGTGGATTATTAATGCAAACTGTTTTAAGTAGACATATATTTCACCTTTTCTTCATTCACATCCTTGCATAATATTTTTATAATTAAAAATTCAGAGAGAACAAAGCATACAAAAATTATTTATATATTTTTAAAAATCCAAAGAAGTTGGACCATTCCAGGTTTTTCTCTTGCAAACTTGGAGACAACAAATATAATTCAATAACAGTTCTTCCTGTGCTAAAGACAATAAGTTATTTTTTATAACTGCATAAATAATTTTTAAAAAGTAATCATGGTATTATATTCATTATAAATTAATATGACATATAATTATTTCAAGCATAGTAGTTTATTTATATTTTAAAGTTTAAATATTATAAGCTCTTTGCTTTAAATTTAAGTTTTCTTTTTTTTTAAATAATGAGTAATAATCAAATGAATTAGTACATTGTTTTGCATAAGTTTATGAATTATCACTTTGAAACATATCAGAGGGTTTATTTTAAAGTTTATAATTAAACAAAAACAAAGAAATTTACTTTTATGACTAAATTATTTTTCTGTGGCATTTTTGTTAGTAGTTTAAAATAGAAAATTCTAAATGAAGTAAGGTAAGAATAAAGCAGAACTAGCTTGGCTGTTTAGCATGACATTGCAGATATTAAGACTAATAAAATTGATACTTTAATTTTGATTAAAATAAAAAATATATACAAAATGTCATACTGAAGTTTGTACAGAGTAGCAGTAAGTGAATGATAAACAAGCCAGGTCAATCAGTTTGACCAGATGAGAGTGAATGACTGAATGATAGTGACAGTGTGATAGTGACAGTGACCCTCAAAAATGATCTGATCTTTTTACAGCCATTTACCCATCACTCAAACCTAAATTACTGCACAAAAAGAAATATCTGTGGCCAAAAGGTTAATTAATTTTCAGTAATTCACTAAAAATCATTACATCATATTAACCTAGATTATTTTAAAATAACCACGTTTTAATGATCTTGAGTTGAAGAAGAGGTTATCTCTTACTTATTAATTAACAAATTTAAAGAATAAATAAGATAATTCAAATAATTGTAATACTTTTTTAAAATAAAAATAGCCCTCTTCTTCCCCTCTTGTTTATTAAAAACCTTTAAAATTTTTTTTTTAACCCTTTATTTTGCAGGTTTAATAAAATACTTAATATTGAAATTTTAACTTTTAAAATTAATATCTTGGCAATTAAAACCAAGTAATTGTTAAACATGCATAAGCACAAACATTAATACATACACATAAACAGGAAATTACTTTATTAAGTAATTTGAGGTTGATTTAAATAACTAAATCTATAATTTAATTACATAAACTAATTTTATCTAAATTTTAACTGTTTTAAAGAACTTTATTAATTAAAATACCTATCTTAAATAGTTAATTAGAAATTAAAATATTAACTAATTTCTTAAAGCAACCTACTATTATTTAAATTCAATTTAACCAACATTGTTTTAAACTAAAATATTTATTTTAGTTAATAATTGTATTAAATGAAGATGTAATTTAAAGCATTAATTTACTCAATATTTTTTACCCTTTTAATTTAGAACAATTTTTAGCTATATTTTAACTTCATAGAAGTACATGTCTTACTATAATTGAAGCTATCTTAATAAAATATTTTAAATAATTAGAAGTATTAATTATTTATACAGATAAAAAACATAATAATGGCATGTATTTTGCATTCAGATTAATAATGTAATCTGCATACAACTAAACTCTTGCCACTTTAAATTATGTATTTACTTTTTTTAAATAACAGAACAAATTACTGTATTATAGCATGAACAAGAAACAATGTGAAAAGCACAGGGTTACAATATATATATATTGTAACCTTATATTTTAGTATAAAATATAAAGATCGATATAACTGGTATAAAAATTTCTCTGTCTTCTTTTTGGTGATTTGATTGCCTTGGTTTGCATTTTTGAACAGATTATTTTCTTGCATTCAAGATAATTTATTAGTGAGAATAAGTAATATTTTGCTTTACTTATTGTCTGTGTTATTTTAATGTATTTAAATTGCTTCTTTCCATCCACTGATTTGTATCAAAATATGTTTAACTTTTTAAAAATTGACAACACATTAAATTTAGTAAAATGTGATTAAAAATAATAATAATTTTTATTTGTTTAAAATAGTCTTAGAAATTATTTTCATTGAATTAAAAAAACATTTGTTTAACTAATTTTAATTATTAGAAAAAAATATAGTAATTACGTATGCGTTTCAATGTAAAAAAAAAGAGCACGATTAAAGAGATTGTCTGTGATAAGGTTGCTGTTACAGAAAAAGAAAATGGTGTAAGAATAAAATGTATGTAAAATATGATAAGCTTATTTTTTAAAAATAGTTAATACGTAAACGGATTTACCAAAAAGTTTTCTACAAATGTAAACATAAAATGGTGGTATTTAATAATAGAATGAAGTGCTAAATTTAAAAATCTGTTCGGGTCAGCTAGCCAAGTGGATCAAATCGCTAATAATTTTCCAATATTTACACTTTAAAATATGTCAGAGCTTTCAAATTTAAGAGCAGAATTAATTGCAGAATCTCGGTATGTTTGGACTATTTTATTATTCTACAATTTGGCAAAACTAAATAGATGTTTTAATTACAGAAGTTTTTTAAATATGAAAACTTTCTTTTTAAAAAAGAAGAGGTTTAAAATCAAAGTTAAAGTTATTAACATGGTTTAATATTTCTGTTTATAATTTAAAATAATATAGCATTGATTAATTTATTTAACTTTATACTGCCCGTAATGTATTTGCTAGTTAATTTTTTTACCATTTGAATAATGGAAACAGTCTTCAAATAATTAACTAAAACTACTTTCTAATTTTATCGTTAATTTGGAATTATTAAATTATTTGCTCTAATTAGTATCCCTAAATTTAAACGTGGATAAATAAATATTAGCCTGGATGTTATAAACTTGGAACAGTTTTATATAGAAATGTAGAATTTTTAATAACTTATGAAGAACATTTTCATTTAAACTCTGCGTGTCATGTTTTTGGAATTGTTTTATATTTATGGAGCCACGTAAAATCATTAATTTAAGAGTGCTTATAATATCTAAGACAAATAGATAGAATTACATTTATGGAATTCAACTATAATTATAATTATTACTTTGTGTATTTATTGTTCAAGACATTTTTACATGGATTTCATGGATCATATTTATTATTATAAAATGCTGTACAATTTAATTTATGTCACACGTACACCTGCTAGAATTCATGTATTTAAGTAAGAATGAATTAATTTAATTTTATTGTTATGTGAACTTGTATGTGAAGTTCATGAGTTATATTTTATTAGGTTTAAATTAAATTAATGGGATTGAATAAAATACTTATTCAAGGGAATAGCACTTGTGAAAAAGCTTGAAAATTACTAATGAATTTATGATATGTGTCAACCTCTCATGAAGTGTCTTGTGAGTCTTTCCAGAGTTCTATTCCTATACTAATGTCACTTATATTACATTGTTGCTATGTTTTATTTTAAGCAAGATAATTTAAAATATTAGTTGTCCTGATTAGTGAAACACTTTTTATTATGCAAGAACCCACATCTGCTAAAATGTTAGTGTTTTCTGAATGGTCAGAATAACTGAGGAGGATGATTTTTGCACTTTAAATGTGAAGTAAATAGTAATATTGCTTTATATTGTTTAAAGGCATTAATCTGTGCTGGTGGTTAATGCGCAGATTAATTAATTGCCACTTTCTGTATTTTTACACTCATTCCTGCGCTGGTGGTTAATCCACAGAATTGTGTAATTATATTTATTGCTTTATGATGGTGTATAAATCCACAAGGCACTCAGTGTTATATAATTCCTATGTGTAGATGAATGCATCCACAGGAATATGATTTTACTTCATAA
This sequence comes from Epiperipatus broadwayi, assembly GCA_028023455.1. Lineage (NCBI taxonomy): Eukaryota > Metazoa > Onychophora > Udeonychophora > Euonychophora > Peripatidae > Epiperipatus > Epiperipatus broadwayi. The sequence goes on from JAQFVV010006235.1 coordinate 6,430,804, forward strand.
ATATAAGTTTGGGCAAAGTATTTTAGTTATTCTGCTAAAATCATCTTCTTCCATTTATAAGCATAATTTATAAGTCAAGTCATAAAGTGTAGCAGGACATTCTATCTAAGTTACCTCATAATAATTAACTGTTTGTTAATTAGTATTTTATCTGAATTGAAGTTTAAATTTTCATTTTTATTTAGCATTAGCATTATAGCTAAATCCTACAAATATAATATTATTTATTACATTGTTATAGGTCTACAGTATAGGTTTATTGGTTCTGGAACTGACATTGGATATTTCATGAGTTGATGTTGAAATTTTGTATAATTTCCACAAGACATTAATTATATCAAATTGTAATATAATGTATGATTAGGCTTTATAAAACTGTGCCTATGATATGTTATTGAAGGAAGCCAATGGAATTATAATTTATTTATTTATTTTATTTGTTTATTTATGTATTTAGTTATTACATTAAACATCAATTACTTATTAGTCATAAAATTTGTAAATAAATATTGATTTATAATTAAACTTACTGTGCCGTTGCTATTTGTCATTCACAAAATCAGAAATCATATATCTTGAATAGAGCATACATTGAAGTACATACTATTGTCAGCATGATATAAGAGTTTAGTAATATTTTGAGAAAAACATTTGAATGCTTTTTGTCCTTGGTAGTTTATGATGTGTAAGGTACAATAAAATCCCATTTACCTTTTCCATCATTTAAGCTTTGCGTAGTTGATTGGAGTACATGATACAAAATTGATTGATTTTATAAACTTATAAACAGATTTACCAGATAATGACATGATTAAATGTATTTACTTAATGTTTTAATTGTTATTCATCAGTATAACAAGAGTCTCATTGATATTTATTAAATTATAGAAAAGAACCCAAGTATTCCATGTTTATTTATTATTGCAAAGCTCTTACCTAGACTAGCATTTGTATTAAAAATCATATATGTAATTTTAAAATTCATAATCTTTAGTAGTTCCACAAATTATACCATTTTGTCCATGGTCGGCCATAAGGTCTCATGCAATGAAAAATCGCAAATTAAGGTTTGAAGGATAATAAAATTGCATATCTATAGTTTGTTTAATGTATTTTCACATACTACTATGATAGGTCTTCACGGTACACCCTGGCTGCGACCAGATTAGATCATAACAATTTTATGTTATATCATTAGTTTTGTTTGTGGTAATTTGCTCCAGATTTCGGTTATAGTCTTTGATGCATAATATAGATGGCATGATATGCTTTTGGTCATAGTTCTTGGCACCACAATGATGGGTGCATTGAGGTAGATTGATGGGTACAATTCTTGGCTGCCCAATGATTAAAGCCATTGGTTATAAAGAATTCTACTACAGTTCTTGGTGCCAATATGGTAGGCATTGGTACGTCCCTTCGGTCTATTGGGTTATAGTAAGGTGGGTCTGATTATAGTAGTTCTCCAACATCAAGGTATTAAGCTTGATTAATGTTGATGGTTACAGGTGAGCTCTTGGCGCCTATCAACGTGTGGCCCGATCATCCAATTGATGATGGTTACAATATATATATATATATTCTAACCTGGTCTGTTTGCATCCTCACTTCCGGGCAGTATATTATATTAAATAAAATGGGTTCTAGCTCAGTTAATAATTAATAAATAAAATATTCAGCATTAAAATTAAATGTTTCACTAGTTCAACTTTAAAATACGAATAAGGTTCAGTTTATAAAATAAATTGAATAAACATTTAATATTTTCATGAGACTTGGAAGTGAAAATACAGGTGACAAGATAGATTACATTGAGCCAATATCCTACAGGATACTACCTCAATGGCATAAGAACACTATCCTACTGACTAAGATTAAGTTAATAATTAAATCTTAATCTTCTATTTATAATAATTTAGCTCAATAAAATCTCAGGTTCATAAAATTTATTCTAAGTTAATTAAAAAAATTACGTAGTAAAATATGAGAAGGGATTTTTATGTCATAATCTACTACACTTAATCTAGTAATAATAATAAATAATAATATTCTTCATTGTATAACTAATTCTGTATATCTTTTCTTTTCACTATATTTTTATTACCATAATAAAATAACAGAATAATTTAATATAATCTTTTAGCTTCATGTAATAACATAATAAATACGTGGTAGCATTTGATAATCTGACAAACAAAGGTGTGTGGCAACTAATAGCATATAATTCAATGTACTATTATGTTAACTAATTTATGACCAATAAGATAATGTAAAATTATAATGATTTAATTAAATGAATACCAATAAAAATATTCGAATTCTTAAAATAATTCTTTATTTATCTTTTGTGCAAAATTATATGTTTGTTTCTATTATTATGGATATATTGTGATCTCATGCAGTATAGTGAAAGGAATAAATAATCTACACACAAATTTTTGAATAAACAAATTTAACAAAGTTTATTATTGCATTAACAACATAACAGTTTATTTACAATATGTACATTTAAAACATCTTAAAGATTGGTACCATTATACATTATTTATGTTCGAACCTCGTTAAGTCTTTACTCTGACTTAAATAAAAAAAAAATACAATATTATTAATCCCTGTTTGATCAATCTTGTATAAAAAATTACATTTATTTAATGCTTACTCAAAATATATTTTACATCCTTTAGCTATTATTCAAGTGAGCTTCTTTTTCTTTATTAAACATCTATAGAAAACATAGTGCGGATAAACATAAAATAATACTAATTGAAAACATTGATATCCTTTTTTTTTACTAGACAATTTCACTTTAGCAATATTATCGATATCATGTAAATTATCTATTGATAATTTATTTCTAAATTATGGATACTATTGTTCACAATTTGTTAACTATAATACATTCCATTATAACAATATTATAGTACTATAGAATTATAATTACTGATACATTATCTATTCTTGAATAAATATAAATTGTACCTAACTTATTGTGTAGATCGTTTTTTACTTTATAGCATTATATTAAAAATATGCAGTACTTATTTTTTTAAAAAGATTGAAATAATTATTTTAATGTTATTTAATATTACAAAAGCAACTTTGCTTTACATTTTTTATTCTTAAGATCTTATATTTATTTCCAAAATAAAATAAATCTATAACATATTTTATGATTCTTTCATTTGAAGTCCATTGGATTTTCAATTCCAATTCATACAAATTCTATTTCTTCATACAAGTAAATGAACTCATCTCATTCCAAACAATTGCATATCTTTAACTCTAAATCATCTATTATTTTCCTTTAAATATACCATACTGTACAATGTAGCTACTTTTTGGAAATCTAGATAGCGAATAGATTTATAGGATGGGAAAGAAAAACTAGAGTATAACACATAACTCATATCGAAATATACATCATGGCACAGTGTAATTATAAAACTAGAGGCAAGACCTTTTCTTGTCTAATGTCCTCAAATACTATAAATGATGTCAAGCTATTCCTTTAGCTTTATTGAACATCAATACTCCAAGAAAAATAAGCACTGTACAAAATAAATATACAATTACAGGGCTTTTGTTAACTGCATTGCACATTCACAAATATTATAAAATACTATTCATATTTCCCAAATATCCTAACTTAATAATCTCCTGGACATGTTAACCGTATTACTAATACCAGGTCACTATATTATTCTTATTTCCTAAGATTTACCAGGTCTTACATCGACAAATTTACTAGTCAAATAATAAATAAGAGTCAACTGTCGTATTCTAAACTAAACACATAATATTTTGATCATCCAATAATATGAAAGTTCTTTAAAAAGAATCATATAAATATTTATTATCATGTTGGGTTATATGTCATTATAAAATCATAGTATGCATATTCCAAATAACTCCTGATCTCGCAATGTTTTAAAATGTGTTGTATAATGCATATTTTAACATTCATACATCAAACATTATTACGTAGGCAATCTGTAAAAAAGAAAAACAAGAAAATACATCATAATAAATATCAATAATTCATTAGTTGTTACCAAGTGACATTAGCTCATCAGTATCACTTTTGCAGTCTTCTTTTCTCCAACTAGATATAACATCGCATACATAAAAATACACATCCATGCTTCTATTTAAAATATTCCAAATTAAGCTATTAAATATTATACTATAGGATTCTAATACTATAAATAATTAATATTCATGTTCCTATACTTCTTAATCAAAAATTTATATTTAAACTAAGTTAATAAATAAATAAAAAATCAATAAAAACTATAATTATGTATATCTTCAATTAAATCTTCAATTGACAAGGTTCTTGATAAAGTTCAAAATGTTTATTATTTTCTCGAGAGTTTTTTTTAAAAAAATGTTCTCCTCAAAAGCGCTTTATTTCTTCAAGAGCAGTCACCTTCCCCCATTGCTATGTTTCTCTTGCTTGACAAAGAACATTTGTCAAGCGGGCGGCAGTGAGCGATTTTTAAAAAATACATAGTAAAAAATAATATGAGACAACGTCTTTTTAAATCTTGAAAATTAAACAAAATAATTATCAGTCCATCCTCCAAGAGTTTATAGATTAATAGTTTATGGATTCCATAATCCAGAAAGATAATTATTGAAATTATAATACTATAATAATCCCATGAAGCTTCTTAAATTTCTCATATAGAAGTAGTAATGCATTATATTCCATTTGGTTTAGCTTAATCTATCTGATAAACTTTTTGTGCAATATTTATTTTTTCATGGATCCATTCTTCTATTTACTCATATATTCGCTTTCTTTATATGTTTCTTCTTTAATAAATTTATTTTCATTTAGTATTTATTTTCATCAGTTTAAAACTTCAAGTTTTTAAAACAAATCTTTTATAAATGCATTTTAACCCTTTTAAGACTGTAGGTTTTTATATACTATATACGCTTTAGTAAAAAATCTCCGTGAGGCATTTCTTCAATTTCTTGCAAAATATTTTTTAAAAACGTTTCCTTCACAAAGGATATAACATCTACTTTTAAAATGATAATTCTATAAAGATTATCATAAAGTATACTTGTCATATTATTTTCTTAATTTTGGACAAGCTTATCTTACTATATAAAATAATGTGTCTTTATTTTTAGACAGCAAATATCTTTCCATCTAAGCTTCTTGTATAATGTCCACACTACTATTTTATTCATGAGAACAGTCTTCTTGTTCAGCATTAATGAAACTGTATCCACAAATATTATATACATTTTTAAAATATTACAAACTGAATATACTTTATTTCTTGGCATATCCATTTATTATCACAAAGTTCTAAGTTAGACTTTGATAAAATACTTCTGATAACGGACTTTTAAAAATTTAACAAGGCATGTTAAACGAAATTATTATTAACCTTTTAACCGCTAATTATATTATTGGTTGTATGAGGTAAAAATCAAATCTTTTAATTGGCCAACTCACAAACTGAAGACAAAGCCTATTGTTAAAACATATTCACCTATAATATTAAATTCAACTCAGATACGTTTATAAAAAGTATATTACTAATTTTTCAGGTTATGAAGAGAACGAAAGTTCTTTCAAAAATAAATTGCTATTTATTTATTCTAAAATATTCAATTTCGGCAACATAAAAGCTATAATATAAAAAAAAAGGTCGACTTTTACGTTATAGAAAAGTAAATATTTCTTTTAAATATTTCTTTAATATTTTTACTAAAATCTTCAATATTTTTAGAAAATAATTTTGTTTTTTTAGTATATTTTTTAAAAAACTAGTTTAATTTCTGAAATTATATTTTTTTGATACTTAAAATTAAATTCGAAATGAAAATCTCAGCGTTTTTCTTTATTTTCTTTGATCAGGCGGTTTCTTTGTTCTTTCCAGCCAATCAGAATGTCTTTTTCGGCTGAGAGCTCACTAACAACCAATTACAAACGATGTTCTTTCTTTGTTTAGGTTTAAATGCATTTTTTTTAATTTTTTACTTGTAAAATAAATCGGAAGAGGGCACCATCTTACAGAACTTTTAAAAACCTATTCAAAACCTATCAAACGAATTTTTTAGCATAAGAACTGGCAGAGTTACAGTGACGTCAGATGTCTACGAGGAGCCTCGTAGGAGGTGGAAAAAGGGTTAATATTTTTTATTGTATACTCTCTTTTGCAAAATACTTTTTAAAATATCAATTAGCTTTTGCAAATAAAATTATAAGAGAGCACTAAAATTGACTAAAATAATAAAGTTAAAATTATAATCACCTTGATAGCTTCTGATATGATTCAGGTATCCTTAATACATTATAAATCACCCCCTAGATCTCCCGTTCAATTGGTATTTATACCCTGTAAGAATATCTTATCCTATTGGTTGATTCTTACTTTTAGTTCGATACCAAATTTGCATATGTTTCAGTTTTACAGAATTAAATTTCAAAATAAAAATTATGACCTATTAAAACCTTAAATATTATTTAAAAATATTAATCTTAAATCAATTATTACTTTACTAAATTGATTAAATACTTTTGAAATAACTTTTAAAACAATATTTAATGAATTTATCCTACCTTTAATATTTAATTTATCTACTTTTATTTTAAAACAAAATATTAACTTTTTTATTAACTGTACTTGTTTTTATTACATCGTTTAAACATGTTATAATGACAGTTAACTTAATATTTATTATTAGCTTTATGCTAGGTCATAATTACACTCAACTCTATAATGCACTTTTAACATACTTTGAACTTTACTAATAAAATTCTAGCAAGCAAGTGTGTGCAACTCTATATTACATAAGTCACATGATTATTAATCAAGTTAGACTATCTCCGATTTCTGTCTAGGAATAAATAATAAATTGCAACACTTGTATTAAATAAAATAATACCATTATATAATTTGGAATAATAATTTGGAAAATATAGAACTGAATATAACCTTCACTACCATAAAACTTACTTTTTTTTAAATATATGACATTAATTATGATTATTAAATATGATTATAAATATATATATATAACATTTATTTAACTATCAGTTTAAAACTATTAAAATTTAACTTTTAAACATACTTTTAATATTTATAGCTGTGTTATTTATTATGGCCAGCTTTTGCAACCATATGAAATAATATTTTTAGCTTTATTTAATTGTTTTAAATTTATTCATTATAATTTTATGCATTACGTATTTTCATTTAGCTTTAAATTGTACCTTAAGATATTATTAACACATCAAGAGAACATATTCCGAAATTTAAAATTTTTAATAATTTACTGTGGTGAACTATTTCTGACCTATAGAAAAGGGCACTATATATATATATAATCAACAACAAAAATGAGGAAATATTCTTGTGAATAAACATAACATTTAAACTTTGAAATTTTTAAGAAATTATCAATTACTATTAACTGGCAAATTCTGAGGCTAAACAAGTTTTCTAATTAATCTATAAAAGCTCTTTTGTTAGAGTTTTGGGCCTCTTTTACTTCAAACCCAAGTTTTTATATGGATTTAAACCTAGAATGCTATTTTTATAGATATGAAAATGTGAAAGAATAGTATCTTTCTTGACATTCTGCAAGTATTATTTGAAACTTCTTCAGATAATTGTGTATATTGAATTAAATATTTCCAGGGATAAGTTAATGAGAAATCTTGTTTAGCCTCAGGGATTGTCAGTTAGTAGTAATTGATAATTTATTGGAAATTTCAAAAGTTAAGGGTTATCTCTATTTATATGGATATTATCTCATACATTTCTATTCTTTATTATAATAATAATACATGCTTATATATGCTTCATCTTTAATATAGTTACATACTTAAATTAAATTATAAATAGTGATAATTTTGCTAAAATGAAATTTCATTGAATGTATAAAAATTTGTATAACTTAAAGTATGGAATGAACAGACATGTAAGGTTAAATAATAGTTTTACTAAAATTGAATGTCAATGGGGATAGAAGATGTAAAACTTTCTAGTGATTAAATAACACATTATTGTAAATAAAAAGGGGGACATTGAAATTTGGCTCTGTTGTCTAGTTTTGAACTTAAAAGGTTTTACTAGAGAATTTAATTAAATCTCTGTCCAATTTGATTTTGGAACTTTGATAGAAAATAGCAAAGACAGGGCATGATAATAATACAAAGAGTATGTTAATGTAAAATCAACTGACGCTAATGTTTCATTTGACTAATTACTTTGTTTACCTCAAATTATTTTAGGAAAAAATAGAAAAGGAAAAGATGAGGTAGGTAAATGTGGATATCTGGGAATTGCAGGAGGTGGGGAAATTTTTTTTTTTAAAAAAATTGAGTTTTTTTGTTTTGTAATGGCATTCCTGTACCAGCCATTTTGGGTGAAACAAGTTGATTGAGGTTAAGAAAAAAAACTAAAATGGCAGAGGAATAAAACATCATCACTTCCCTATATCCTTGAGAAGAGTGTGATGATCAGCCACCTTGCATGGAGAACCAGAATTAAGAACAGCTGAAGCCATTCAGTAATATGAACACTAGATACTAAATTTATCTGCAGTGACATACTAGAATGAAGTAGCCTGAAGGAAGCCAAAGATAGAAAGTCCTCATTTCATTGCCAATCACTTCAACTTAGGAGGTAATCTGTCAATGAAGCCAATTGCAATCAGCCATGGACAGTTTCAACTATATACAAAAATTTTATTAAACTTGAATATAAAGTGCTTTATATTTGTATATAGCTATATTTCTCAGAATTCTATTCCAATTGAATTATAAGCATGCTAATTAATATGAGTAATCATTTTCTACCTTGATGTTGAACTTAATGAAAGCATTTCCCTTAGTTTAGGATGCATATGACCATTTAATTTCATTATAATCCAGTTTGTAAATTTAATTTTGTTATGTAGATAAATGGCCTCATTTCACATGGCTATACATTCTATAAACAATATTTTCATTAACATATACTAGTGTTGAAAGAGAAAGGGGTTGGGAGAAAATAATTGCGCATACATATATATGTTGGTTCAGGGATATACTAATTATGTGTATTGTTTAATATATATATATATGTAATTATATAACTGAATATTTGTAAATACAGTAACTAAATAATTAAAAATTTTATCCACATAGGAGCGCTTTCAATTATCCCAGTAATCTGTTTCAACTAAAGCTTTGAAATGCTAACTTTCCCACAATTCTGTGATCTTAACGTTTGCTGCTTGCCTGTCAATTAAGTCATGTTTATATTTGTATATTAGCATAGCCTCCTTTATTTTTCTTTTATTGTTATTTTTTTCAATTTGCAATATTTTTACACTGTTAAAATTAAAGTCAAAACCATAAATACATGATTTATTATGGTCGTAAAAAACAGATGCTGAAATATTATTATCTACTATGCAATTTTGTTTCGATTTCTGAACATGTTTTAATAATAGCGAGTGTTCTTTAGTTCTTTTTTCCAACGTACATCTAGATTCACCTATATATTTACTGCCACACCTACATATCCATTTATAAATGACACAATTTTTATTTATAAATGAGGTTTTATCTTTGGAGTTATTTATTAATTTATTTAATGTAGGAGGTGTGTAAAATGCAATATCGCATATATCTTTATAAATTTTTCTTATAAACTTTACTTGATAATTTGAAATATATGGGATTGATATCCATATTTTTTATTAGCAGGAAAAACAATATTATTATTAAAATTTTTATTTTTATATTTTGTATTAAAATCTCTAATAACATTATGTATGTGATTATAACAATAGCCAACACTTAACAATTCATTCAAGTATATTTCAATATTTTTGCCTTTATCTGATGAATATTTGCAAAGACTATTATTTCTAAATAAGAAGGACTTCAAACCTGCCATTACATTGGCACTTTTGATTTATATGGAATATAACCTCTTTTTACTATTGGTTTAATTGTCATACAGTAATCCACAATGCCTTGATTCCTAGTTATTTTAAGATCAAGAAACTGAACACACATTAAATCTTCATCTGTTTTTATCCATCTTAGGCCTTTCAAACCATTTAATTCCTCAAAAAATTCATTAATTGTACTTGGTTTACCACATACAAAAAACATCATCAACATATCGATAATATGCAGTAATATTTTTTTGATAATATTCCTTTTTCAAAATATTTTCGACATATGTAGAAATTATAAAATTGCATATTTGAGCAACAGTAGGTAATCCCATGGGCCATCCATTACACATTTTATAAAAATCCTTATTAAAAACTGCATAAATATTTTTATCAATAAAATTTAATGTTTCAATTATAAACATCATTATTTTCACGTTAACATTTTTTAAAGTTAATGGTTGGAAATAATTTCGATAGATGCCAATCGATCAATTGATCCATACATTTCACCAACATTTAGAGTACATATAATGTCATTAACATCGATCTTAACGTTATGTATTTTATTAACAAAATCAAATATTCAGTTATATAATTACGTATATTGCTTTAAAAATACAGACATCGAATCATAATATTATATATATATATGAAAAACAAAAAACAAGTTAAAATCTTGCTAACGCTTGTATTTATGTCAACAGATGGCGTTCTACCAAAAACACCGTCAAGCGTTTGTTTACATAAACGTCAGAGCATGCATTCACTATCTCTAACTTTAATTCCACTTTCAGATCATGATTTCAAGCTATTTGCTATCGTCAGTGAAAGACAGGAATTTTAGAAACTAGATCTAAACACAAACTCTGAGCATTTATGAAACAGTTTCTATTCAGCTTGCAAGCGTGAATCTTTTAGACACGTAATGTCTTCAAACTCAGCATAGCAAGCCAGATAGCTACATGGGTCTGATCTCAGTTCAGCATCACCACATAGTAGAAGCCTCTGCAATATATATCATTGCTAGAAAGACCTCAAAGGTACATTTATGAAAAACAAAAAACAAGTTAAAAACTTGCTAACGCTTGTATTTATGTCAACAGATGGCGTTCTACCAAAAACACCATCAAGCGTTTGTTTACATAAACGTCAGAGCATGCATTCACTATCTCTAACTTTAATTCCACTTTCAGATCATGATTTCAAGCTATTTGCTATCGTCAGTGAAAGACAGGAATTTTAGAAACTAGATCTAAACACAAACTCTGAGCATTTATGAAACAGTTTCTATTCAGCTTGCAAGCGTGAATCTTTTAGACACGTAATGTCTTCAAACTCAGCATAGCAAGCCAGATAGCTACATGGGTCTGATCTCAGTTCAGCATCACCACATAGTAGAAGCCTCTGCAATATATATCATTGCTAGAAAGACCTCAAAGGTACATTTATGAAAAACAAAAAACAAGTTAAAAACTTGCTAACGCTTGTATTTATGTCAACAGATGGCGTTCTACCAAAAACACCGTCAAGCGTTTGTTTACATAAACGTCAGAGCATGCATTCACTATCTCTAACTTTAATTCCACTTTCAGATCATGATTTCAAGCTATTTGCTATCGTCAGTGAAAGACAGGAATTTTAGAAACTAGATCTAAACACAAACTCTGAGCATTTATGAAACAGTTTCTATTCAGCTTGCAAGCGTGAATCTTTTAGACACGTAATGTCTTCAAACTCAGCATAGCAAGCCAGATAGCTACATGGGTCTGATCTCAGTTCAGCATCACCACATAGTAGAAGCCTCTGCAATATATATCATTGCTAGAAAGACCTCAAAGGTACATTTATGAAAAACAAAAAACAAGTTAAAAACTTGCTAATGCTTGTATTTATGTCAACAGATGGCATTCTACCAAAAACACCATCAAGCGTTTGTTTACATAAACGTCAGAGCATGCATTCACTATCTCTAACTTTAATTCCACTTTCAGATCATGATTTCAAGCTATTTGCTATCGTCAGTGAAAGACAGGAATTTTAGAAACTAGATCTAAACACAAACTCTGAGCATTTATGAAACAGTTTCTATTCAGCTTGCAAGCGTGAATCTTTTAGACACGTAATGTCTTCAAACTCAGCATAGCAAGCCAGATAGCTACATGGGTCTGATCTCAGTTCAGCATCACCACATAGTAGAAGCCTCTGCAATATATATCATTGCTAGAAAGACCTCAAAGGTACATTTATGAAAAACAAAAAACAAGTTAAAAACTTGCTAACGCTTGTATTTATGTCAACAGATGGCGTTCTACCAAAAACACCATCAAGCGTTTGTTTACATAAAACGTCAGAGCATGCATTCACTATCTCTAACTTTAATTCCACTTTCAGATCATGATTTCAAGCTATTTGCTATCGTCAGTGAAAGACAGGAATTTTAGAAACTAGATCTAAACACAAACTCTGAGCATTTATGAAACAGTTTCTATTCAGCTTGCAAGCGTGAATCTTTTAGACACGTAATGTCATCAAACTCAGCATAGCAAGTATCTGGCTTGCTATGCTGAGTTTGAAGACATTATGTGTCTATAAGATTAACGCTTGCAAGCTGAATAGAAACTGTTTCATAAATGCTCAGAGTTTGAGTTTAGATCTAGTTTCTAAAATTCCTGTCTTTCACTGACGATAGCAAATAGCTTGAAATCATGATCTGAAAGTGGAATTAAAGTTAGAGATAGTGAATGCATGCTCTGACGTTTTATATAAACAAACGCTTGACGGTGTTTTTGGTAGAACGCCATCTGTTGACATATATATATATAAAGGTTAAAATATGTTAGCTTAGGAATCTATAGCTTACCAAATATTTGCCTTATGATATTTATATTTTACTGATTAAATGTAGGCTAGAAATAACTTAATCTTCAGGGAAGCATTCAGTTACACGGGATATCTTATTGGTGTTAGGCTTTTTTATTAAAGTATAAAAAGGGGGTAGGCTGATTTAAATTGGTGGATGACTCAATCGGCACAACAGGCTACCCACCCATACTCATATATTTATAAACAGGGTCAAATGAGTTATAGTTTTTGTGTTTATTGGTATTTTTATGCGTTGCTGGGTACGTTATATATACTTCTCCATTATATATACTTCTCCAATTAAAACTTAATATTGAACAGATTCTCTGATCACTTGTTCGTATATATATATATGCTTATTGTCCGCACAGGTACATTTCCTGCTGGAACAGATTTAGATTCATGGGAATCCTTTACTTGTTTTTTTTAGGTATGTATCATTCAATGCTGAGTATATCTTTTCTCTCATATCCCAGAGGATCACTCCTTTTAGTTCAGGGGCAGAAGCATGTTCCTGCCACCTGTGATCAGTCCTTAGTTATTTGTGAAATGATTACAGATGCTCATTCCAGTAATATATGTGTAATAGTCTGGACATATGGGCACAAAACCATACACCGTGTATATGCATGCAGATTGATGGGAACTTGTAATATAACACCGTCAGCCAGTACCACATTCTCCTGTCATGATTAGTAAATATCTGTTCTATGTGCTTTAAACAGGGTTTGCTGCCGGTTATTGTTATTCACTATTCCAATTTTGTTTATTTAAATTTCTAAAGTGCTGTTGCACATCTTTTAAATCACCCTGTTTGGTTTACAGCTTTAGTGTTCCAGATTCTAATGTTCCTCATCAGATTAGGTTGAATGTGTTTTGATAATTGGTCACTCATCCCTGTGGTTTGCTGGTCCAATTAATATGGTGAGCATTTATCTAAAATGTTCTCTATTTTCATGAAAACTTGAAGTGTTATCTACATACACATATATGTTGATTCATTTGATATTTATTGTATTTGTGATTTTATTATCAGATGTCAATTACTAACAGTTATTATTATACTACTTATATGTTACTCGAGTGGGTGTCTTGTTTATTACACCTGGGTCATTTCTGATCAGATAATCATTGAAGAATATTAACCTTGCCATTATTGTTAATTGAAATATTTTATTATGAATCCATGTTTCTTCCTGATCAGCTGACTGGAGCAGAGAATGATACTGATGCTAGCACCAGAGGTGTTGGTCACATGGTTTAGATTGCTGAGATCTAGGCAAATGGGTTTTGATCCACACTTTGTGGTACATACCAATACCCCCATACATGCAGGTTAGCGACTATTGTTTGGTCCTTGGGTCTTGTTGACAAACTATACATTTCTGACCATTACAGTATATATGCCTCTTTTCTCTCTTTAGAAAATATTTTTACTTTTATTTATTCAAAGCGATTAATTTAAAATAACAGTAATATCTAGAATTAAAATAATATTCAATGTAAAAAAACAATTGTTTGTCACAAAATAAAGTATTCAGAGATCATAAGAAATTGTTTTTTAAAAATATAAATTTTCAGTAGAATTGATTCATCTTTTATTGTCATCATAATCATCATCATCATCATCATCATCATTATTATTATTATTATTATTATTATTATTATTATTATTATTATTATTATTATTATTATTATTATCATTATTATTATTATTATTATTATTATTATTATTGTTTCTGCTAATACTACTGCTACTTTTAAAGAAAAGTGTTGATATGAACAATTACTTTTAATTCCAGATCATAATTCATTTTAGATTACCTACGTTATGGTAATAAAAAAAATATGCAACATCTTGTTCAAAGGGAATAAAAAAATTGATGATTATTGTAGAATGCTCTTAATAGTTGCCTAGGAATTACAGTGATACAAGTAAAATGATCTAGCTCCATGTAACTGCAAATATGTATGCATATGCTAAAGGCTGGTATATTATTACCCCTATCATTAACAACTCCACACATCTACCACTATTAAAATATATTTATTGATAATCTTTAATTACATGTTGTCATAAAAATGGGAAAATATTTTTCTATAATGAGAGTTAAGAAATATAATGTCTTTAACGAATAGATTTGATGATATAATGATACTTTTTTTATTATTATTACAGTGTTACCTTAGGATCCATGTAGATATCAGCAGACACTACAGTTTAATATCCAATTTTAATTTTTTTTATATAAAATTAAGATGCTAGCTTCTGCAGTGCTGGATTGAGACAGAAATGCATCTGAGATAACATAAAATGAAAAGAAGAAAAGTAGTTATTCTGATATTAAGGAAATGTCCTCTGCTTATGCTATTAATTAGAGTATAATAATGAAGTTATTAGTTTAATAATAATGTTACATTACAATAAATTTGAAGTGTTGTACATATAGCTAGGAAGTGATTAAAGTTTCTTTTTGCTTATGACAAAGAGAGGAAAACCTCTTTATACTGGCATTTCCTATTCTGCTGTATAGAAAACTATTCTTTGGTAAGACTTCTAAATTGATTTTAATCAGAGTCTAAATATTTGGGTTCTAGATACCAAATTTGAATTTCCTAATTATGTAATTATTAAAAAGTGTTAGTAAAGGCTTAGATTCCTTACTTTATAAAATTTTGTCCATTAGGTCATATGTCTGCTGGTATTTAATTTTCCCTGTATATGTTATAAGTTTTCATAAGTTCTCTTATAAGTGTATTATTAATGGGTAGGGTGTCAGTGAAAGTTATTTTAATAAAGCTTTGGTCATGGAAATATACATGCAGATTGTTTATTTTATTTACTGTCATTTGAAAGTGGAAGGTTGATATGGAATGCGCTGAAAGACCATTGTTTTTTGGATGATTTTGCATAATTTTTATACTAATTGCAAAGTTTTTTGGCTCAAATGAATTTGTTACTGTATTTTCTTTACAAAAGTATTAGTAAATTTAATTAGTCAAGCATAGGTAAATTAGTATAATGATTGATATCTTCACATGAATAGATGGAAAACCTTTAGATTAGGAATTGGTAGTAATATAAGTTGAGATTAAAATATGGTTTTGAAATTTTGTTTGTATTGTATTTATTGAGATGTAAATTGATAAGCCTATAAATTTTTATGGTTGGGCATCATATGTGAGGAGAATGTTTTACCAGTGAGAATGTTTCAAGAAGATAATGTTATTGTTAAAATTGAGTTTATATTTGCCTGAATGATGTTTAAGCATATTTAAAAGTTTTGGTAAATGTTTTTTTAAATGGCAGGAATACGACATCATTTATGTAAGTTACATGGTTAACAGTTTTGGTTCAGAATTGAATCCCTAAGATTCTCCTTCTATTCTTTTACATGATAGATTGGTATAAGTGATAAAAGCTGTCAACTAAAAAGAGATCTTTATGACATGGATTGATATGGAGTGAAACTTGAAGTTTTTGCTTTTTAATATAATGTGAATTTGTCTATTAACTAATAAATTGGAAAGTATACAAATTAATGGTATTGGAATATTATGCTTTTTAAGTAATTGCAACAGCTTAATTATTGGGATTCTACTTTCATTGATTGTCTGATGTGGTCTAATAAAATTATAAAAAGAATAAATAAATTTGAGATTGGTAATCCTTTTTTTTTTTTGCAAATAGAAAGGAGAAAATTGTTGGAAAAATTATATGTTGAATTTTATCTTTGATTATAGATTCAGTTATTTTGATGAGTGTGGGAGACGTTGATATAGACTATAAGTTATTAAATGATGAGAGTATGATATTTTTAAAGTACCGTAGAAACTGGATAAAGATTAATTACTTGATGGATTTTAATGAAAAGATGAGTAGTTAAAGTTAGAATAATGTGATTGTAAAATGTAGATAAATGAATAAAAACTTGGATATAGCATGTGGACCATGATAGATATTATTTAGGAAGGATTAGAGATTGGAAATGAGATCTAGATTGGAAATTTTCTGTTTGCATATACTATGACCCAACATTAAGAGAGAAAAATCCACGTTAATCTGATACTTGAAACTTAGTTTTAAAATTAAAAAAAGAAAAGGGAGTTTACTATTTTCTCTTGTAATAATAAAATGATCATTAAAAATAATGGATGATAGTGTCACTTTCTTTTATTTATAAATAAGAGTTCATTTGACATAATCCTTAGACCAATGATTTGGATTTTTTGATGGAAAGATAATATGCTAATAGTTCTTGCACTTTTTATATTACTGTTTAAGAGAAATGATAGAAGGAATGGATGAAGAAATATTCGAGATGTTTTTAAATTTATGTGAAAAACAACTAAATCCTTTAGAAACACTGTGAGGATTTATTTTTCTGAATGCAATGCTTAATTATAGTAAGTAGTTATAATTAATGATATGAAGCAGACGTTTACTGGTTGAAATTGGAGACTGTTTATTTTTCAAAATGAATGTGTATTTCTCGAAAAAGAATGCTTCTAGAATGGATGATTTGAGAACTCTCATTATGTTATTAACACGCTGGTTTAAATAGTCAATAATAAGTTTAGTACTAAGTATGAAGTGATTAGAGATAGAGAGGGTTTTACATAAAAATGAATATCTGGAGAGTAAAATAAGAGTTTAATAAGTGTTGAATGCTGTTTTGTATAGAAGGAGATGGAGTCAAGTGAAAAAAATCCCTTCAGCACTCGTAAGCTTTTTATTGATAAAATGAAGATATTTTGAACAAAAGTTATAACATATGCTAAAATTATTCAGAAGAATAATTGGATTGAATATTGGTGTTAAATATTAGGTTTATTGTCAAGTGTTCTTAGCTGAGAGGTCATCGCAGCCGCCTTGCAAGCAAGTAGTTGGTTGCAGACGGTTGTGGGTTCGCCTCCCGGCCGATGCTATGACATATGAAAAAAAAAATTAGGTTTATTTGATTAATGTTGTAATGTATTAAAGAGGATATGTTATATAAGTATTATAGAGTAATTGAGTTGAAAAAAAACAAAGTATGATAGGAAATAGCAATGCACATAGTTCGATCTATCTGTAGAATTTTAAAAATTGTTCAAGAAAAATTAATAGTAGATAGGTATTCTTATTTCTTCATGGCATTGTTGGAGCACTTCATACGAAGGTAATCAAATTTATTAAAAAAATTGTATGGTATCAGAGTATTTCAAAATTATTATATATTGGTAAATTGTTCAATTCAGTTTTTGATAACAAATAATCAATGTGGGGAATTTAAACTAATATTGATCACAATCATGTCTAAAGTCATAATATTAAGTAAAACGTTTGCTAATATATACATATACATGTGTGTGTACATTAGAGAAAAATTAGTAGAAATTGGAATATATGATGAAAAACCTATAATTTTGTGAATTGGCTAATCAATCTGAAATCATGTTTTTTGAATTTAGTTTCCCTTTTGTAAATCTACGCAAATTTCTAGAGATTTTTTGCCCCTCTAGAAGCTCTATTATGCTGTTCTATATTTTCTAATAAGATTAGCTGTTCTGAAATGTAGGAATAGATAAATTAGAACTATTTTTAGTCCACTGTATATTTCTATTGATCGGAAATTGATCTAGCATGAAGATTGATTATGCATTTTTACTTTCCATGCTAAATGTTTTAAGTTTTTTCTTGTGTTTTGATGTCCATTTTTGGTTTAATCCTCATCTTCTAATGATGAGTGAGAAATAAAATGAGTATCTTTAATGAATTCCATTTCTATTTTATTTGAAAATTTATTTTGTTTTTGTTGATTATTTTTAGTAGTTTATTGTTTGTAGAATTCAGATTATTTTGACATATTATTTTCTTTTTTATCCATATCATTCAGGCTATTCATATCATCAGTGATGTGTGAAGTAGCTCAAATATGATCAGTAGAGTTTGATTGTAGTTATTGAATGGAAGTATTTTGCATTGAAGAGATTAGTTCTTATGCACACTTATATGATTTAGTATTTTTGAAGCAGTTATTTGTAAAACCACCCTGAACAATTTTTGATAATGTGGTCTCTAGTTTTGCAGTAAAAGCATTGTAGACATATACCCTAGAAAGTAATGATTAGTGGAAATGTATCAATAGCTTGCATTTTTAAGTGTAATTTTAAATGTAGTAGTAGTTGGATACTTTTAAATATTATAAAACTTTTTCACTATAGTTAAAATGACAATTTTTTATTGATCTGCATGAATAATATTTCTGTTAGTATCTATGTAACAAATAATTTTGTTGTTTAAAAATTTGAAATATTTTCGAAATGTGTTTTTGTTTCACATTATGGAATTCTAGAATATAGTATCTTTTATTGGGATGATTCAGGATTTTAAATAGAATTCTTCAGAGATTTTTACCTGTCATGAAACTACAGAACTCATCAGTCAAAAATTTTATGATGTAATGTATGGTGGATATAAATTCAGTACTGTCACTTATAATGATGATTTAGGGAAACCATTAATATTTGTGCCCATTCTACATTAAATCTAAACTTGATATTTCAGATTAACTTGATTTACATATATCAATAAAATCTATGGAGGATATTAAAAATTAAGATTTTTATATTTGTTTGGAATAATATATATATATTATAACGGGCTGGTGGATTCCACAAGAAATAGGGGGAGCACATCTTACTATGGTCGGACTTTGGGTCTTCAGATAGGATGTAGTTGATTACACAAAATACATAACCTATGATTGTACCTACTTCCAATAGACTACCTCTACCTATTTTTATTAACCTAGATACAATTTGGGTCAGTTAATCCAATTCTCACCCCTTTCTAGCCACGTTATACCACAGTATTCAAACTCAGGGAATAATTTCTTGAGCTCTCTTATCAGGGAAGGAGATCACACTAATATTAGTTATTGCACCTCTATATAGGTGATAATTAATTACCAAAAATCAATTAAGCATAAGATATATAAAAAAATATGTATGTGCAGTATAAGTATATATGTATTAAAAATTATAATAAATGACTTAAATATATATATATGTATTTCCTCTATCATAATAATAATATTGATAGGTGTAAAACTAAATAAGATAATAATGTTTATAACGGGTATGTGAATAATGAAGAACTATAAAGCTGATGGTGGATATGGAAATAATGATGACCTAGAGACCAAATTAAAAATAACGAATTATATAAACATTTATTGATTAACAAAAATATAAAATCCGAATAATAATTTAATCTGACACATGCAATTTGTTTTGTCAAGGATGAATTTCTACCATATTGATATCTATAATGATATTAATAAAAATAAAATCCTCACCCTCAACCCAATGGTAGAAGTTCATGTACTTGACCAATTATTTACAACAATGAATATATATATATATATATATGTGGTTGCGATTTTAGCTGGCTAATTTAAAATATATATACAAACATAACAAAAAAAAATTATCCTTGTTGTCTAGATAGATCAATGGTTATAAATCATTTATTTAAAAGTAATATAAAAGTAAGCTTAATTAATAATAAATAAATTAATATAAACTTACTGTGAGATAATATTAAAATTTCTTACCTCTCATTTTCCTTTATGTTGTCAAAGTGAGTCAGATGGGGAGGTCAAAACTAGTAATTTTTTATTTTTTATACAATTGAAGATGAGAAAAAAAATTTAAATCTAATATTTTCCCCCTCATTACTCTCATACAGAATTTTCCTAAAATTATAACACATTGGCTTCCAATTGTAGAAAACGAAAATATACACAAAATTTACAAATAGACAAAAATAAAACAAAAATCTCAATTCTTATCCCATTATGTTAATTAAAGTTCACGAGTAATAGCAGTGAAATGAAATTTGATTTTTAAACGGAATTGAAAATTAAAAAATTAAAGACAAGATTAAAACAGCATTTGAGAGATAGGAATTCTAATGTCAAATATACATAGTAAGGAAGTTGGATATACAGATTTTAAGATTAAAATGTTGGAGGGGGTTAGATTATATAAAGAAAGAGTGGTAAAAGAGAGTTTATATATAAAAAGATATAAACCTGTTTTAAATAGAATTGAATAAGTAATGGATAAATAATTATTTTTGGAAATAAATTCATTTTTGAAGTATATAAGAAAGAAAAAGGAAATAAGTTTTTTATTGTAACAATTGGTTTTTTGGATAAAAGAAAATGTAAAAAGGGAAAGTTTTTTGAGAAGGGAGTCAAGTAAGTGTGGTGTATATTTTATGTTTTTAATTTAATTGTTTTTAATGTATTTTATTTATTTTAATTTTTATGGGATTTATATATTTTTTGTGTGTTTTATATTGTTTTGATTTATTTGGTCTTTTTGGTTTTATTTTGTGAAGTTTGTTATAATGTAATGTTTTTTCTAGATCCTTGAAAATGACTATAGAGTAAAAATAGTTGAAACATTGGAACAAGTGGATATACATATACATCAAATAAAGTTTTTGAAAAGAAAAGAAGTGTTTTTAATTATAGAATTATATGGCTATATGTAATGTATATTTTGAAAAGAAAAAAAGGATTGAGTTGTGATTAGAAACAGAAGTAAATGGATTTAATAACTAACCTATCATTGCTATATCATTTCTAACAAACACAAACAACTTCACCTTACATGGTGGTAAAATATTTAATAACATCATGAGTGATAGATTAATAAAGATAGGCTCTGGAGAGCAGAATTATATGAACAGTGGTATGGGGGATTCAAACACCTATGTCTTAGGCAACAATGTATGCGTGGATGCAGTCTTACCAAATAAGAAAATGCAATTCACACCATATAACAATTCTCTTATCTTAACAATATAAAAAATAATCTCAGAATATGAAGAACATTATTCTTTCATGGAATACAAAATGTGAACAATGGGGAAAGTACATCCATCTCACAAAGCACAATAAATAAAGCAACTTATCATTAAGTCTAATGCTCTAAGGCATAAATCCTAGACTAAATGATGGCAAGATAATAAAATTATCAATAATAAACTGAATAGCTTAAAATTTCCACTCAAAAAAATTACAGACATTAAGCAATGTCTGAAATCAACAAGTTTACAGTCAGCCAAACAACTATAAAATATTTAAAATAGAAGAAACATTCTGCATTAAATAAGGAATACACATATATGCAATGAACAAAAAAATTTATAAAGGTAAAGTGGTCATAATAGCAAAGTAAATATTAATAAAAATAACTACTAAATGTTCAGTTATATTAAAATTTAACTATAAAATTACTATATAATAATTATGAAATATTGAACTTCTGATAAACATATTTACATTAGCTGTTTACCTATGGGTAAATGAAACACTAATAAACATTTTTTTTAAAAAATGTAAGAGATAAATATCTACTTGAATAAAAAGGCATTATAAAATATATCTCTACTTGAATAAAAGAATTATAAAATTTATCTTTTAAAGCAGCAAATCTAAAAATATCTAAACTTTACCTTGCATGTGCAGGAATGTCTATGCATTCAATAATAACCTATTAAAGAATAATATCATCATAATAAAATACCTTGACATATGGAATATTATAAAAATAAAAAAATATTGTATATTTCTTTTTTTTAAAAACACCTTAGTTTTTTTTAGCAGAACTCATTCTGTAGTGAGCACCTTGTTGAGGGCATGATGTTCTTCCTCAGTGAATTATTTGTAGAACAAAGCATCTGTACTAAACAAGATATTTTCTTTGATAGAAAATTAAAGCAAATGTAAGTTTCAAAAAGTAAGCATATATGATGAACATTAACAAAATTCTTAGTTTAAACAAATAAAAGTTTGGGTCCAATTTTTTTTTAAGAAATTGGTTAACCATTAAAACTATCCTGTCTGAAAATGTTCACTTAAGAGCACATTATAATAATAATCAAGTTATTTGTTGAATTTTGGTGTCTGCTGTTCTGTAAGACATAAACAATATTCTTTTTCCATTTCTTTGAAAAGCACATTTTTAAATGTAAGTCTTAATTTTTCTAAAACTGCACTTCAAAATATTATTTTCAGTAATTTCTCTAAAATTACATGTAGGTTTAACAGTTCACAATTTAACAATGCATTTATTAAATGTCTATTATTGTTATATCTGCAAACTCTATTTTTCTTATATAATTTTTCAAATGATTTCTTTGGTTCAAGTTTATTCGAAGCATTTGTTTTTTAAAAGCAATATTGAGAAAATAAAATGTATAACAGTTGTCCTGTTCTTTTTTTCATAAAAATTTCCTTAGTTCAATTTTCTCCTATGTATTTTCTTTATCTAGTAAAATTACAGAGAAAGCAAAGCACAATTTAGAGGGTTCTCCTGTATTTAAAATAACAGGTTATTTTAATAATTATATATTTTATATTGAGTCAGAATTTTGAATATACATTAAAGTTAGCATATATCCAGCATTTTTACACATTTGTAGCAGGAAACAACTAAGTATTATAGCTAGCTATCTTATCTTTTTTTTAATTTTTGCTTCTTCCTCCTAAAGGTGAAATATAATATCATGACATAACTTAGTACAATGTCCAGTATGTTTTTATAATTTAACATAACTTTAAAGGATAATTGACAAATTTGAGTTATTATAAATGAGTTATTCTTGAAGTATGATATTAGTAATTATGAGAGTTCAATTGAATTCAGTAATAAAAATATCAGAATACCTTATAAGTTGGCTCAACACTGCATTGTAGGTGAGCAAATATAAATTTTTTAGTAAAATAAACACTTAGATAAGAAAAATAAAAATAATTAAAGAAAATTATTAATGTTTTTGCAGTGCACAACAGCTGTCAGTCAGGAGATGAAAAAAATGAAGAAGTCCATCTTGCAAACTGAAAATCTTTAGTTTTTATACCCCCTTTGACAGGTGTCAACAATTAGTATCATTCCACAAAACTAATGACATCTTTTATCAAAAATGTTAATCACAATGAGGAATTAATTAGTAAAATTATATAATTTTGATCTAGATCTTTTAAATTTGCATGTCTAACTACCAAAGATGAAGAAAAGGTTAACTGAACTTTTTTTATTAATTAATTAATTAATAAAAATAAATAAGATAACAAATTTTATTATTTTTAAAATAAAATGTCACCTTTTCTTCATTAAAGTTTATCAAAAATTCTAATTTAAAATTTTAACCTTTCATTTACTAAGTTTACCAAAATATTTATTTTAAATGTTTAATGAGTAAAATTAAATGTCTTGACAATCAAATCAAGAAAACAAAAATTCACACATATACATGAATTTTCATAAACACATGTACATAGGAAATTATGTTTTTCTAAATTAAATTAACTTAATAACTAACTTATATTTCTTTAAGAACTTTAATATTACTTAATCAAATCAATAAGCTTTATTAAGAGATATACTTTTTTAAAAAAACTTACTAAATAAAAATTTAATCTAGATGATTAATTATTCTGAATACAACTAAATAATTGTATTTTAATACTAATAAATTATATGTTAATATTTTTGAACTTTACTATAATATTAGCTGTGTTTTAGCTTTCTTTCTTTCTAAAATATATGCAAATTAAGTAATAACTTTTAACCCAAAGCATACATTTTCTTAATATATAAATTACATATTTCTTATAGATTTTTAATTTATTAAATATTATCTATCTTATGCTCATAATGAACTAAATAAAGTAAGACTATTAGTGCATAAGAGTTAAATAGCATAATTTGCACAAGATAAAGCTATTATTTGTTTTCTCTCTTTCTTCATTATTTTTATTTTTATTTTAGAATAAAGTAGCTCAATTCTTAAGTTAATGTCCTTAATAAAGACAATGTGCAAAAGCAGAAGGTCACAATATATATAAAGCCTACTACTTTACTTTTTCTGTAACAAAAAAAAAATATTAGATAATATAATAATTTTTGTTTCACAATATTTATTATAAATAATTTTGGTAAATTCTTATTTAAAATGCCTATATATATATTATAATGGGACGATCCTTTTCAGGACTCTAGGAAGTCGCATCTAACTATATTCGGACTTTGAGTCTTCTTATAGAATGCCATGGATGATGTGATTTAAAATATAATCCAATCCGCTCCTCTATTAATAACCTTGTTACTCTCGGAATTCGAACTCGGAGTAGAAATCGCAATTGACTCTCTTCAGGCATTTCCACAAATATCCGATAATAATGATAAATTTAGTATAAGCTATATATAACTTTTTTATAAATATTAAATCACTAAGTTGATTCAACATATATATGCGTGAGTATGTATATTTATAATTATTGGTTTTATAAAATGGCTAAATAAAATAAACAAATGAGACCTGTTTAATTTTAAAATCAAGTTTAACACATTTTAATCCGTAATAGAAACAAAAATATTATCTCATAAATAATAAAAATATTAAAATTTAGAATCATAATCTGTGCTTACATTTAAATACAATAATAAACTATTTAACATTCAGAAAAAACATAATGTAATCATTTACATATATATAATTTAAAATCATGTGTATAATAAATAATACACATGATACATTATAAATCTACATATTGTGTCATTAAAATGATTCAGTGTGTGTTATATGCCTATATAAGATAACATCCATTCACACTAGATTAATAATAGAATGTATTCTGATATTAGTTATGTATGTTTAAAAAGAAATTATGTTAATTGTCAGGTAAGATTCAATTTGGAATATAATAAAACTTACTTCCAAATTGAAATAATTTAAAAACTTTTACCTTAGTCAGCCGTCATTTTCATCAGAGCATATATCAAAATATCAACATCTAAATTTTATTACATAAATAAAAATAAAATGTTAATCTTATCAGTTCTCCACTTATTCTGTTAAAATCAATTTAATATATGAAATAATTTCTCCATGTAAATATAGTTATCCACAAAGGAAATAAAGTTTAAGGGTTATTAAAATACACAATGAAGTAATTCAAGACGAGAAAGAATAACGGTTTTATATCTCTCCTTAAACGAAATAAAATGATGATGAATGTTGAAACATAAAGTTCATTGATCATCCTTCGAAGAGGCAATCCAGATATTCATTCTTTTAAATATTTGCATAGTAAAATATTTAACATCTTCTTCAATATAATACTCCATTATTAAGGCAGCTTTTTAAATGAGAATTACGATGATTATACTTTAGGCATTGAGTAGGAATAAATTTACATGTTCAGGTTTAAAACATCAGCAGAAATCCTTAGCATAAATTGTCTAGCCAGAGAACATCTTTGTAAATTTTTGTCTTCTTAAATATATATTTTGTAAACTCATTTCGAAGACGTTGATAACTTTTATAACATTGTCAATTTCAATGATTATTTTTTAGTTCTTCATAAAATTAAAAGGCAGTAAATTAATTACTTGAAGACAGTTTTAGAAATAGTGAATCTTCTTTTTTCTTAAATGTGTTTTAAATTTGAACACATTTAAATTTACAGACGTGGTTTTTGCCTTGATAACTAAATAGAAGACTATTGTTATAACAATATTAGTTCATTTTTATACTGGATTAATTTCTGCAAGCATATCACATAATCATGCTCACAC
This sequence comes from Epiperipatus broadwayi, assembly GCA_028023455.1. Taxonomy (NCBI): domain Eukaryota; kingdom Metazoa; phylum Onychophora; class Udeonychophora; order Euonychophora; family Peripatidae; genus Epiperipatus; species Epiperipatus broadwayi. The sequence goes on from JAQFVV010006235.1 coordinate 6,457,231, forward strand.
TCTCTATTGTTTAACATATACAATTTGTAATGAACCCCAAACATTTATTTCCTTTGTTTCAACTGATAAAAATGCAATGTTGACTTAAGGCTTTGTCAAATGTCAAGTTTTAGTTAATAAAAAAATACTATTAGTTAGAAACATTTATTTATGTGTGTATAAACAAATTAGAATTATTCATTTTTAGAATTATTCTTTTAATACTAACTAGTTTATGTATATAGCTGATATATGAAAAGCTTAAGATAGGTGTAAGTTATTTATATCTGTTGATTCGATATAGGCACAGTTAAATTCACAAAGAAACACAAATTGTTTTAGGTGAGGCTCATATGGTACTCTCACATTACCCCCTTCCCTTAAAAAGTTCAAATTTTATATTTACCATTAAAATTTGGACACTTAATGTGTGTCAATGTATGCATTAAATATAAAGTTGTGGAGCTTGTTTTTCTTTCCTGCTTTTATCAACCCTTATTATTTACTTTATTTTCTAACCCTTTTCTTTTTCTCTATACTAAACATCATTCAATTTAAACAGAAGGATAAGGAGGTTCATATATATAGGGTTCTTTCTTTTTCTTCCCTTTTTTATTTATTTTCCTTTGACGGATTTATTGTCATGTGCCTCTTTTATAGATGACACATATTTGTTTGGTAGTCTCCATCCTGCTTTTCTTTAAGACTTATGGACTCTTTTGAGAACTATCCAAAACATAAGAACATCCATCATTCAGCATGGATTAACTCTTAAAATGGTTTTAGTTTTCAGGTATCCTAAGAATTAATTTTAATTGCTTAACATACCCTCATCAAAGAAAATTAATGTCTCTTTTGACTTATATACATCATTATATATACCTATATACTTTTAAATGAAAACTTTTTCTCCCCTTACCTATTCCAAGTGATCTTTTCTTTCAATATTTTACTCTATACATAAGTAAAATGTGGTAAAACATTATTAATTCGTTTGACCAAAATAGGGTTTTAAAGCTCTAGCATTGTAAGTGCCTTTAATGTCTCCCTTTATATTTATCCAGAATGCATTGGGACCTGTTTGCTTTATGATAGTATAAGGTCCTTCATATTGATGGTAAAACTTTTGATATTTGCTCTCTTGGGGTTTACTCATATGAGGTGTTTTTATAAAAACTTGATCCCCAATTTTGAATTTGTGTGAAATTGTCTTCACATTTTTATTTCTTTGACTGGCCTTTTTTTTTTAACAAATTGTTTACAAACTTTTACACTATCTTTTTATATATCCACATATATATATATATATATATATGTATAGATATATATATATATATATATATATATATATATATATATTCAGAAAGCACATGTACATTGGCTTAATGCTGATTGTTATTACAATTTAACAACATCACGCTATATAAAATAAATCTCTTATATATATCCATATCAAAATATATAATAATGGACTTGCATTTTATAAGTAGTGTGTCAACATCAGATTGCATTATTGTGATTCTTAATTAACCTACCTTTTTCCTTTTAACCATAACTTGCACTCTAATAAACCTGTAAGTATTTTTTTTTATAGTTTGGTTAACTTGATACATTTCTTTTTATTAATATCTACTTCACTTATTTATATACATATATACATTTATTATCTTACAAGAACAGCCTAATGAATTCTATCATTACCAAAAGTCCATTGTCACATCCCAAAGTCGTAATCCATGAAGTCCTTCCTTATGTATGTGCTTTACTTTTTAAGCACATCCATTAATATGTTCAATGAATGTGAAGGGACCTTCATAAGTATTACACAACCTATGGAATTGTGAACCTTTCTGTCTTTTAGCTTGTATTATACATATCTTTATTATTGTCTGAAGACTTTTTATAATTTGTTCATTTTCAGGATTATGGTGATGCTTTATACACTATAATCTACACTTAAGACAATTAAATCTATTGCCTTCATTCATATCCTCTAAATTAAACTTTCTATTAAAACAACCTTTTTTTCCATTAAATATTATCATTGATAATGATATTATCAGATGGTTGTCATACAATTTATCAACACCTTGTTGATGAAATGTTTTACTTTTGTTCTGGGAGTAAATACAAATATGTTGGGATGATTCAAAATACACTTCACTATTGTATTCATCTATTATATCTTTAGATAATGGAGTCATCTCAAGTTTCATGAGTTCATGATTTAACTTGTTATTAATGCAAGAAATCTGAAGTCTTAATTTATGTAGACATTCAGTATTAGCATTTGATTGTGCTTCTCTCAATTCCTGAGATTCCGAATTTAATTTATATTCTACTTTATCCATATTCTCTTCTTTTTCTAAGATTTTTGGATCAGGTTCAATCACTTTAGTAATGTTGCAATGATCTTCTATTTCATTGCTCTGCTCTACGGTAAAATGATAATCATGACAGTTTTCTTCTGAAATATTCATTTGAACTAAGAGTGATTTGTTCTGTATGCTGTCATTATATTTGCAGACCTCATGCTCAGGGTAAGTTTTGGATTCTTGGCATTTGATTGCCATTGATATTGTTGATGCTTTTGTGTCATGAAGTCTTTTTACTTCATTGGTGGTTTGTTTCTTTTCGACAACATCTTTGATTTCTATTTGCATCTTTTCCTCAACATCATCAATATCTTTCTTTAACTCTTCTTTTATAGAAATTATGTCTTCTTTTAATTTCACTTCCATATTAACCATATCAACTTTAGTTACCATATTATCATTCATTCTAGCCATTTCTCCCATCTTATCAGCATTCATTTTATTCATATCAGCATTCATTTTATTTATTTCTCCTTTCATATCCGCATTCATTTTGTTTGTTTCCATGAGGATGATTTGTGAGATTGATACATGGGTATCTGCATCACTTTGATGTGTATTTGATGTCACTTTTCCCAAATTAAGATTAAGAGAACAATCTTCTACCTCATCCTTGGGAACTTGGAATGTCCGACCAATGGAAAACTTAGGGTCAAGTGAAGTTTCAGCAATGAAAGAATGCTTAGTGTCTTGATAGGATTCAAAAATGAAGCCAGGCAAATCTTTTCGTAAGATAATAACTTGATGCTGTCTTTTTGAATTGTTAATGACAATCTCATTATCCCCTTCACAGGTAAAAGACCAATTTCCAATGGCTAAACATGTTGAATCAAGTGATGATAGAATAGATTGACTAGGAGTACCAAGCTTGACTTGACTATGCGCACTTTGCAGTTTTTCTAAAAATTGTTTCCCAACACTTGTCTCATATGGATTACCACTACTATATGTATTAGCAAATTTTCCATCAACCATAAACTGAAACCATCCATTGGTGTCTTTGTATAACTCTAAAGCTGTGGTGTCACTCCAAATATATAGATAAAGTTGAGTACAAACAATGTACCAGTCATTCCAATGATAAGGTCTACCAGGTAATTTTTTTATTATCTTCCATTGTATTTCCTCATCTTCCCTTTCCTCTTTGACTCCTGCTTTTATATTACTCATCACAGCTTTCATATTTGCTTTTAGATCCATTATCATTTCCATTAATTCAGCCATATACTTATCACTTTCTTGAGGTTGTACTATTATAGCTTCAGTTACTTTTTGTGTTTGAGGTAATATTTGATCTGTCATGTGAACTTTTGAAGGATGTTCAACTTCTGCTACAGACCCCTCAGACATTAGGGCTTGTAAAGACCCTTGTTCATCACTAATTGAAGTAATTTCTATTTCACTATCTTTATTACTTAAAGATTCTTCGAAACTTTTTACTTCCATTATTATTAGCTTTTTCCCACTTCTAGTTATCATTAACGAAAAATTTCTAATATTATATATATAAATAACTTTACTTTCTTCTTTCAAAGTTATACTTTAAGATTCTCATGCTGTGCTTATATCCTTACATGTAATTCTATTTTTCCTACTTTTATAAGATGTTATTATAATACATATTTTAATGTCCAAACTATAATCAATCATTTATTTATTTTAAAGTGACTGCTTTATCTGTTTACTACGGTTTATTTTATTTCAAGGTCTCTATTATTTATTAATCAGTGTTTTTACCAATTCACAACATACTCATATAATTTTTTTTTAAACTATGGATTTAATTAATGGAAAAACTACTGTTTCATGCCCCACGTTGGGCACCATGTATAATGGGACGATCCTTTTCAGGACTTGAGGAAGTCGCATCTAACTATAGTCGGACTTTGAGTCTTCTTATAGAATGCCATGGATGATGTGATTTAAAATATAATCCAATCCACTCCTCTATTAATAACCTCGTTACTCTCAGAATTCGAGCTCAGAGTAGAAATCGCAATTGACTCTCTTCAGGCATTTCCACAAATATCCCATAGTAATGATAAATTTAGTATAAGCTATATATAACTTTTTTATAAATATTAAATCACTAAGTTGATTCAACATATATATGCGTGAGTATGTATATTTATAATTATTGGTTTTATAAAATGACTAAATAAAATAAACAAACGAGACCTGTTTAATTTTAAAATCAAGTTTAACACATTTTAATCCGTAATAGAAACAAAAATATTATCTCATAAATAATAAAAATATTAAAATTTAGAATCATAATCTGTGCTTATATTTAAATACAATAATAAACTATTTAACATTCAGAAAAAACATAATGTAATCATTTACATATATATAATTTAAAATCATGTGTATAATAAATAATACACATGATACATTATAAATCTACATATTGTGTCATTAAAATGATTCAGTGTGTGTTATATGCCTATATAAGATAACATCCATTCACACTAGATTAATAATAGAATGTATTCTGATATTAGTTATGTATGTTTAAAAAGAAATTATGTTAATTGTCAGGTAAGATTCAATTTGGAATATAATAAAACTTACTTCCAAATTGAAATAATTTAAAAACTTTTACCTTAGTCAGCCATCATTTTCATCAGAGCATATATCAAAATATCAACATCTAAATTTTATTAAATAAATAAAAATAAAATGTTAATCTTATCAGTTCTCCACTTATTCTGTTAAAATCAATTTAATATATGAAATATTTTCTCCATGTAAATATAATTATCCACAAAGGAAATAAAGTTTAAGGGTTATTAAAATACACAATGAAGTAATCCAAGATGAGAAAGAATAACGGTTTTATATCCCTCCTTAGACGAAATAAAATGACGATGAATGTTGAAACATAAAGTTCATTGATCATCCTTCGAAGAGGCAATCCAGATATTCATTCTTTTAAATATTTGTGTAGTAAAATATTTAACATCTTCTTCAATATAATACTCCATTATTAAGGCAGCTTTTTAAATGAGAATTACGATGATTATATTTTAGGCATTGAGTAGGAATAAATTTACATGTTCAGGTTTAAAACATCAGCAGAAATCCTTGGCATAAATTGTCTAGCCAGAGAACATCTTTATAAATTTTTGTCTTCTTAAATATATATTTTGTAAACTCATTTCGAAGACGTTGATAACTTTTATAACATTGTCAATTTCAATGATTATTTTTATAGTTCTTTATAATATTAAAAGGCAGTAAATTAATTACTTGAAGACAGTTTTAAAAATAGTGAATCTTCTTTTTTTCTTAAATGTGTTCTAAATTCGAACACATTTAAATTTACAGACGTAGTTTTTGCCTTGATAACTAAATAGAAGACTATTGTTATAACAATATTAGTTCGTTTTTATACTGGATTAATTTCTGCAAGCATATCACATAATCATGCTCACGCTCTCTATTGTTTAACATATACAATTTGTAATGAACCCTAAACGTTTATTTCCTTTGTTTCAACTGATAAAAATGCAATGTTGACTTAAGGCTTTGTCAAATGTCAAGTTTTAGTTAATAAAAAAATACTATTAGTTGGAAACATTTATTTATGTGTGTGTATAAACAAATTAGAATTATTCATTTTTAGAATTATTCTTTTAATACTAACTAGTTTATGTATATAGCTGATATATGAAAAGCTTAAGATAGGTGTAAGTTATTTATATCTGTTGATTCGATATAGGCACAGTTAAATTCACAAAGAAACACAAATTGTTTTAGGTGAGGCTCATATGGTACTCTCACAATATATATATAAAATTATTATTATTATTATTATTATTATTATTATTAGTAGTAGTAGTAGTAGTAGTAGTAGTAGTAGTAGTAGTAGCAGCAGCAGTAGCAGCAGTAGCAGCAGCAGTAGCAGCAGCAGCAGCAGCAGCAGCAGCAGCAGCAGCAGCAGCAGCTAGCAGCAGCAGCAGCAGCAGCAGCAGCAGCAGCAGCAGCAGCAGCAGCAGTAGCAGCAGCTAGCAGCAGCAGCAGCAGCAGCAGCAGCTAGCAGCAGCAGTAGCAGCAGCAGCAGCAGCAGCAGCAGCAGCAGCAGTAGCAGCAGCTGAGCAGCAGCAGCAGCAGCAGCAGCAGCAGCAGCAGCAGCAGCAGCAGCTAGTAGCAGCAGCAGCAGCAGCAGCAGCAGCAGTAGCAGCAGCAGCTAGTAGCAGTAGCAGCAGCTAGCAGCAGCTAGCAGCAGCAGCTAGCAGCAGCAGCAGCAGCAGCAGCTGCTGCTGCTGCTGCTAGCTGCTGCAGCTGCTGCTGCTGCTGCTGCTGTTGCTGCTGCTGCTGCTGCGTTGCTAGCTGCAGCTGCTGCTGCTGCTGCTAGCTGCTGCTGCTGCAGCAGCTGCTGCAGCTGCTGCTGCTGCTGCTGCTGCTGCAGCTGCTGCTGCTGCTGCTGCTAGCAGCTGCAGCTGCTGCAGCTGCTGCTGCTAGCAGCAGCAGCAGCTGCTAGCAGCAGCTGCTGCTGCAGCAGCTGCTGCTGCTGCTGCTGCTAGTGGCTGCTGCGTAGCTGCTGCTAGCAGCAGCAGCAGCAGCAGCAGCGTAGCTAGCGTAGCTAGCAGCAGCAGTAGCAGTAGCTGCTGCTAGCAGCAGTAGCAGCAGCAGTAGCAGCAGCAGTAGCAGCAGCGCTAAGCCGCTGTCAGCAGTAGCAGCAGCAGCAGCAGCAGCTGTTGCTGCCAGCAGCTAGCAGTAGCAGCAGCTGTTGCTACGCTAGCACGCTGCAGCAGCAGCAGCTAGTACCGCCACCGCCGCCACCCACCACCACCACCTCCTCCTCCTCCTCCTTCTCCTCCTTGGCTTATATATCATTTTCAACCATTATCATTAGACTGCAGATGGGGTTTTTTTTAGTTGAATTTAATTTTTGGAATATATAACTTCATTCTCAGATCATTTCAGAGCACCTTCTTATCTAATCTATTTATCTCATGTATGTTTTTTTTCTAAATTTGTTTTATAATCTTTTGGGATCCAATTTATGTCTTCTGTTGTTTGTCTGTTTTTATCTTTTTTAGCAGGACATACATGCCAACTCCTTTTTTACTCTTGTAAGTCTTGTAACAAAACATTTTGTTATGCTCTAAATTTTACGAGATTGCAATGAACGGTGGCCGTTCAAGGGCGCCACTAAACATTTCTGCCTAGACTGTATTATAAAAATTTTTTTTTATAATAATGGTTAATTTATTTACGGATGGCAATCACCAATTGTAAACTTTAAAATTATTTTCTCTTTAACGGACCAAAAGACTACAAAATGAAAGATAAGAATTAATTATAATAACTAAAAAAAAAAAAAAAACAGATCGATGCTTAAATATTGTTGAAATATTTATTAACCTTTATTCTATTTGTTGGTTATTCCCCTCCCGATCCTTTTTCTAACCAAGATTTAGCATGTATCATTCTCGAAGGATCATGCACCGTCACTTTACCAATTATACAATATTTCATCAAATATCATCGTATATATCTATGAGTGAACTCAAGGGCGACTTACTATAAGAGTGCGTTTGTTAAAAATAAACGCACTCAAACCTCCTCTTTCTAATGCTAAATCTTTTACTTGTCCTTAGATTGAGTATACAATTTTTCTTATCCCTAACTATACATTATAAGAACAACAATCATAGAAACTAAAGGTAAGTTTAATTAATAGGCCGTAACAAAAAAATAAAATAATAAAAAAAACAATATAATATGGGTTAATTTAAATTAGTAAGTACATCTACTTAAAGACTATATCCCTCCCTTTCTATTGCTGAAACTTTGAGATATTTTAAGTGAAGGCTTTTCTTTCTTTTTTTAAATCCATTATGCAAAAAAAATCTTGAAATTACAACAAAAAAAAAAGTCTATTTACCCTGATCGATCAGTGTAGATCCTGCATGGGTGGAAAATTTCACTCTATATTCTTCGTTGTTTGTCTGTATCTTCTTCCAGTCCTTTCTCCTCAGCTAGCTCTCTATGACAGACATTTACAAGGCAGTTCCAGGTGGCAATAGCAAGAGGTTCCCAAAAGGGAAAGTTCTGTTAGCTCTAGCCATTCAACATTTTCTCCTTGCACTTTTTAGGTCTTTTCTATTGAACAGTCTGAGCTGAATTGAAACTTATAGATTAGATTTTGACTTCGGCAGAAATCTAATTAATTTTTGAACAAAAGGAAAGTCCGTAATTATATTTTTTTCTTCCAAAGTCTCAGTTCACACCTTTAATATTCTCTTCTTTTATTTCATATTTTATCGTAAAATTCCAAAGAAACATTCCAAATGATCAGCATAATAGATAGCATAAAAATACCTTCACTGTCAAAGTCCCAACAATAGAACTAATTGCTTTCTCTTATTTTCTATCTTTAAGAATTTTTTTAAAGACTAAACAAAAGACAAACTTTTATCAATAAGCAAGATCTCGATCTAATCTATTCTAACTTCTTAAATTCCCATTTTAAAACTAAATGTTAATTTATTTTATTTTTTAAATTATGTATTATAAAACGATATTTATATTTTAACAAAATATATATGTGTGTGTTTATTTATTTCTAATAAAATAAGTTTATTACAATGTATATATTTTATTTTTACAAAATATGTGTGTATATATATGTATGATTATGACCTGGCAAAAAAATACCAGCTCATTGCACCCTTTCCCAACAAACAAACAAAAAAACTTTTTTTTAAGAAAAAATCCTTAATCACGCTGTGAGGTCTTTTCCTCCTTTTCTTTAAAAGGTTTTAGACTTCGTGCATTATAAGTGCATTTTTTATTTCTTTTACCTTGTATTAGGTCTGCATTTTTGGATGATCCTGTATGGGCCTTCAAATAGAGGGAAAAACTTTTTATATTGTTTCTCACTTAATTTGCTAACTGGCTGGGTTTTAACATAAAACCAGTCGCCTATCATAAATTATATTGGGCAAGCATTCCCCTTCTTTATTCTCTGTTCAGCTTTCTTCTTTAATCTGTCTCTAGCAAAGCTTAGATCTTCCATTACATTTATCATTTCAGTTACAGTAGGAATGGGACACTTGAGGAGAGAAGGCTCAACTCGACTGTAGTGCAAGCATTCAGGAGTTAACCCTGTAGATTCATGGTATGTATAATTAATTACTTTAACCATTTGTCACAATACTTTAAACCTCTGTTGATGGTTACCTTTCAAATGTACGCGAAATAAGTTCCCCAATTTTTTCATAAGCCGTTCGCAAGGGTTAGATTGAGAGTTACGGATAGAGGTGAGAACGTGATGTATCTGTTCTTGTTGAAGCCAATTCTTCCATTCTCTCGATGTAAAAGGAGTTCCATGATCACTCAAAATCATCCGAGGTTTGCCAACTTGAACAAATTGTTTTTCTTTAGTACAGTTATGGAAGACCCGGCATCAGCCTTTCATAGAGGATAAGCCTGTACTAATTTCGAGAAAATGTCAAAGGCCACCAATATATATTTATATCTACAAAATGACGGTAGTGGGCCGTAAAAATTTATGGCTAAAAGCTCGTTCGGGTTCTTAGCTATTATTGGTGCCAGTGTCCCAGCATAATTTTTATTAGCTGGTTTACTTTGCCGACACTCATGACACCTCTGTAACATAGTAACCACTGACCGATACACGTTTAGCCAATAATACCATCTCTGTATAAGTTTACTTGTTTTAAGAGATCCATAATGCCCATATATACCATGCACATACTTTATTAGCCTTTCCCTTAAATTTTGTGATATAAATACTCTCCAACAATCTACTCCCTTTCTAACCTGAAACATCAACAACCCATTTATTATTTTATACCGATATAATTTGTTTTTTTCTTGCGTGCAATTTTTTTGTTGTCTGACATTTGCTTCTTTACAGCCTTGTATCATCTTCCTGCACGTAGTGTCTGAGTTTTAAAAAAAATGGAGTCTTTTCAAATCTTTCTCTATCGATACCGCAGGATCTGCTTTAAGAGGCATTAATCGAGCTCCCTCCAGTGTTAAATTTTGACTGTGATCCATAAGTGGATTTCTGCTTAATATATCTGGTACTATATTTTCTTTCCCGGAGCAATGCATGACCCTGTAATTAAACTTCTGTAAGTATAATGCCCATCTTATAAGCCTATCATTAGTTAAGTAACACCTATTTATAAACTCTAAGCTTTTATGATCAGTGATAATAATAACCTCAGACCCTAAAAGTAAATGCTTAAGTTTATTTAATGCCCAAACAATTGCCAAGGCCTCCCTTTCCGTAGTGGTATAATTTCTTTCCGCAGGATTTATTGTCCTACTTAAAAAATACAAAACCTGAGGTATCATCTCTTCATTCTCTTGAAACAGTACCGCTCCCAATTCTACACTACTACTATCAGTTTGTAACCTAAAAGGTTTGGTAAAATCCGAATAGGTGAGTGTTACAATGTCTACAAAATTTTCTTTGATCTGTTTAAACATTTGCTCTTGTTTTTCCGTCCATTCCCACTTGCTTTCTTTTCTCAGTAAATGCACAAGTGCTTCTGTATCTGTAGAAAAATCCTTGTAGAAAACCTTTGGTAGAAATTGCATATACCAAGGAATGATCTAATCTGTTTTCTATTCTTTGGTTGGGGGAATTTAACAATCACTTCTATCTTGTCAGGATGTAATCTCACCCCTTTAGCACATATGAGATGACCGAGAAATATCATTTCTTCCTGAAATATATTATTTTTCTTCAGATTTATTGTAATATTCTTTTCGTGACACTCATGAAGGAACACAACTAAATTTTCTAAATGTTCCTGAGGAGATCGTGACGCAATCACGACATCGTCCATATAATGGAGTATAAATTCTTTTACCTCGAAGAAAGTACCTGGTCTAAATATCACAATAGCCCCAATCCATTGTTAACTAGTCCAAATGGAACTCGTTGAAACACATATGTAAAGCCTTCATAACGGAATGCCATGTATTTTTGATCCTCAGCGTGAAGGCTATCTGCCAGTAACTTGATGTCAAATCGATGACGAAAAATTTTTTTTCTTAAATTCCAACAGCAAATCTGTGATTCGGGGTGGCACATCCCGATCAGGTATAGTAATAGTATTTAACTGACGAGCATCTAAGCATACTCTCATAGAGCCGTCTTTTTTTTTTACAATTACTAAAGGGTTTATATACGGTGACTGTTGTTTTTTTATAATACCCCATTGTCTCATTTGTTGTATTTGTTTATCAACTTTTTCTTTATATTTGACAGGAACTGGGTACGACCTACCCTGAAAATGAGTTTCTTCTTTCACTTTTATCCGATGAACATATCCCTTTATAATTCCTGGTTTAATAGCGAATATTAATAGCGAATACTTGTTCATTTTTCAAAAGTGCCTCTTTAAGTTGACTTTTCCAGCCCCTATTATTATTATTTAACTCAGTTATTTTACATTCTATTTCTTGGTTTGTGTCATTAGTTACCATGTAAGCTACCTTGTTATCACTCTGTCTGCTATATCCACTAAATGGCACCTTTTCGTTTCCTATCATTATATTCTTTTCGCTATAATTAATTTTCGTCCCTGTTCGGTGCATAAAATCTGACCCCAATATAAGATCTTCTACCAAACCTGGCATCGATAATAATGTATGCTGAATTTTTTTTTCTTCCCACTTGTACTTCCCCATAATATTTGTATAGGGTCTAACTTAACTCTTTTGCCATTAGCCATAGTTATTTCAGACTTTCTTAATGGTAACAACTGTATTTCCCTCTTTTGATCTCTGATTTGATCTAATATTTTATTTGAGATTATCGAGATGTGACTCTTCATGTCTAGTAGGGCCTGTATCTCTATTCCCTGTATTTTTATCATTATCATAGGGCAAGTTTGTTCCGCCATCATTTGTATTTTCTCTTCTTCCTCAATTACTACATTTAATAGCTTAGGGAGTTGTTCTTGTTTCTCTTCTTCCTGTACATTTTCTTCCTCTCTAAGAACTTCCAATATATCTTCCACACCTTCGCACCTGTGGCAAATTTTTTTTTGTAATACTTATAATTTGCTGTTCACCAATAGGATATTCTACCATCCTTCTCAATTTTATCATTTGCTTTAAAAAGAACTGTCTATATCCTATCCCTTCTTTTTTATATACTTTTCTACTTCTACCACTCTTCATAACTTTTCTTATCTCTTTACATTCCAAAATGTACATATTAATTTATTTTTGTACTGTTTGAAATCGTCCGGTCTTTTCTGTATCATTCACCAGCAATCTCTTGCCGTGCCCGCCAAATAATTACTTGATAAAATTATTTTTTTCCTCTTCCCTTGCCTCGTACATACAAAAACACTCTTCTAAACTTTCCAAGTGTTAGAATAAAGTCTCCTCTTTATCTCCTTCGAACATTTTTATCTTAATTCTATCCTGCATTTTATCTATAGTATTTTCAATTTACTTCTGACACTCAAAACCCTCCCATACTGGGACACTAACTCCTTGCTCTAACCACCCGAACCTGCCTTACTCCACTTTTACTCTAATCTCCAGCCGTTTATTTAGTTAACAAGCCCTACATGTTGAGACGCTATTTTCTATAATTTTACCCACTCCTACCCTCTGTAACAAAACATTTTGTTACGCTCTTAAATTTTACGAGATTGCAACGAACGGTGGCCGTTCGAGGGCGCCACTAAACATTTCTGCCTAGACCGTATTATAAAAATTTTTTTTTATAATAACAGTTAATTTATTTACAAACGGCAATCACCAATTGCAAACCTTAAAATTATTTTCTTTTTAACGGACCAAAAGACTACAAAATGAAAGATAAGAATTAATTATAATAACTAAAAAAAAAAAAAAACAGATCGATGCTTAAATATTGTTGAAATATTTATTAACCTTTATTCTATTTGTTGGTTATTCCCTCGCATTTGTCAAATCAAACCCTCCCGATCCTTTTTCTAACCAAGATTTAGCATGTATCGTTCTCGAAGGATCATGCACCATCACTTTACCAATTATACAATATTTCATCGAATATCATGGTATATATCTATGAGTGAACTCAAGGGCAACTTACTATAAGAGTGCGTTTGTTAAAAATAAACGCACTCAAACCTCCTCTTTCTAATGCTAAATCTTTTACTTGTTCTTAGATCGAGTATACAATTTTTCTTATCCCTAACTATACATTATAAGAACAACAATCGTAGAAACTAAAGGTAAGTTTAATTAATAGGCCGTAACAAAAAAATTAAATAATAAGAAAAAACAATATAATGTGGGTTAATTTAAATTAGTAAGTACATCTACTTAAAGACTATATCCCTCTTTTTCTATTGCTGAAACTTTGAGATATTTTAAGTGAAGGCTTTTCTTTCTTTTTTTAAATCTATTATGCAAAAAAAATCTTGAAATTACAACAAAAAAAAAGTCTATTTACCCTGATCGATCAGTGTAGATCCTGCGTGGGTGGAAAATTTCACTCTATATTCTTTGTGGTTTGTCCGTATCTTTTTCCAGTCCTTTCTTCTCGGCTAGCTCTCTATGACAGGCATTTACAAGGCAGTTCCAGGTGGCAATAGCAAGAGGTTTCCAAAAGGGAAAGTTCTGTTAGCTCTAGCCATTCAAATTTTCTCCTTGCACTTTTTAGGTCTTTTCTATTCAACAGTCTGAGCCAAATTGAAACTTATAGATTAGATTTTGACTTCGGCATTAATTTTTGAACAAAAGGAAAGTCCGTAATTATATTTTTTTCTTCCAAAGTCTCAGTTCACACCTTTAATATTCTCTTCTTTTATTTCATATTTTATTGTAAAATTCCAAAGAAACATTCCAATTGATCGGCATAATAGATAGCATAAAAATACCTTCACTGTCAAAATCCCAACAATAGAACTAAATGCTCTCTCTTACTTTCTATCTTTAAGAATTTTTTTAAAGACTAAACAAAAGACAAACTTTTATCAATAAGCAAGATCTCGATCTAATCTATTTTAACTTCTTAAATCCCCATTTTAAAACTAAGTGTTAATTTTTTTTTTTTTTAAATTATGTATTATAAAACGATATTTATATTTTAACAAAATATATATGTGCGTGTTTATTTATTTCTAATAAAATAAGTTTATTACAATGTATATATTTTATTTTTACAATATATATATATATATGATTATGAGCTGGCAGAAAAATACCAGCTCAGTCTTTTATTGATAATAATTTGTTCTCTCATTTATATATTTCACTTTCAGTGTATATTTTCATTCTTTCAACATATATCTATCCATACTCCATTCTGTAGCCTGCAGTCTCTATATGACTTCTGTTAAGCATGCAGATATCATATCTCTATGTAAGAATTAAAAAAATAGATCTGTCAAGAACTTTTTTTTCACACATATAGGCATATTTTTTTAATATTATTTTTTCCAAAAGTATTCCATCTAAATTTAATTCTACAATTAATTTCATTCATTATGTTTTATCTATATTAATAATCTGACTAAGGTATTTGCAGTTAACTTTTAATTCATGATTAGTAAACTTTATTTTTTTTATACATAAAAAATATTTATTATTATATTAATCCTTTTATCATTTATCTTTATTATTATTAGAAAAACTCTTAACATTTCCTGAAATTCTGAAGTATTTTCTGCAAAATCAACTGTTTCATTTGCAAAATCTAACCATTTCCTGTTATTTTCTTAGATTCCCATTCTAATGCACAAATTACTATTTATAAAATTGCTGTAAAAATTTTTGGAGATGTGTAATCATACCCTTGCAATCTGTTATCAGTATTAACCATTTTAATGTTATCATGTATTTTAATCATTATTAATGTATTATGATAAATATTCTTCAGAATATTCTGGGTCAAATCTTGTTTAAAACTTTAATCACTGAAATGCTTTTAGAGGGAAATGTGATCTTTCATTTTGCCTCCATAAAAAAAAATTATCTAAAAACTTTCATCTATCAATTGTTTTTCAATTCCATTATTAAAATCTTTTGTATTTTAAAATGTTGCTTAATCTGATCAAAAGCAATCTGTGTATCTAAATAAAAATCTTTTTTTTCCTCAGAATAAGAATACAAGTTGAATGATAAATTTGATTTATCTGCATTTGTTATCTTCTCTTAAGTTTAATATCTAATCTGTTGGATGAACTATCAATTTCTCTTATGTTATTTTATTTTATATTTATAATGAATCCAAAATCATTTATGCTTCCAAATTGCCTCTTCACTTATTTTTCTAACTTCACAAATCCATAAATGCTTTTTCATTATTTTAAATTGTTCTATAATTGTAGAGATTTAAATAAAGAGTCATCAAATGGTACCATATTTCCAAAACAAAGAGTGTTTAGCATTCTCCCTTCAAACACTAATACCTGTTTTAACTGATGACTTGAAGGTTTTCTGAGAATGAGATTCATAATTTATTTTTATCTAGAATTTATTATAAATATAAAAGAGAATGATCATACATATCTATTCATACATTCTGGATTCAAAGAAACTTAACTGATGCTTCAATTAAAGTCTATCAGTAAATTAAGGAAAAAACCATCATGGATTTTTGCTTTAAACTCATACGTAAAAGTCAGCAAACTCATCAAACTAGGTAATCCATGGTAGTTAGCACTCTATAAATTATTTACTTATCATATGAATAATTAATTACAAAATAATAATAACTACAATGACAAAAAGTGTATATTATAAATTTGCCCTGCACATTTCCTTTGAGACTTTATATAGGAGTCAAAGTTTTATCCTTTCATTAATAGTAAACTTTTCTGTAGCTCTCAATAAATTTGTAGCATATGTACATGTAATAAATTGATTATTATTCTAAAGTTATATTTGTAACCTTTAAATTTTTAGATTTGCAGCTCACTTCTATAAAAGTTGTTATTAAATCATCTGCTATTGTCGAGTGAAAACTTTTCTAGACAACTTTTCTCACTATATATATATATGAGAAATCATTTGTCAAGTTAACTAAAGATTTGAAATGCTTGAAAATTTATGTATATATATGTGTGTGTATATATATACACACATATATGAATATTTATTTGCACAAATGGCTAATTATAATTGTGAAATAATAATTATAAATTATTATTACAGTTAAAAAAAATTTTTTTTTTAAAATGCATATTTTAAATAAAAATTGTCAACATTTTTTTAAGATAATAAGTGCCTTCATTGGAAAACTTATTTAAATATCAACAACACATGCGTAGTTAATATTATTTTTATGCATGTTTGAATAAATGCTAAATAAATGTGAAATGTTTATAATGAAGCAGTTTAAGGGAACATTATTAAAAAGAATAACCAATCAGAAAAATTAAAATATTAATAGTTAACATACATTATTAATTATCTATACTCAAGAGGCATGCTTATCTTGCTTATTATTGCTATGCATTGACATTAATTTTTTTTTTTTAAATAACAAAAGAAGAAAATTATTTTTTCTTATATATATATGTAAATATTTTTTTCTTATCTGACTTTAATATCAATCATTTTTAGATGTTTTATTATCTGAAAATAACAAATATTTAATAATGATCAATAAAATTTTACTGAGCATATTTTTGCTCTTATATAATATCGTATAGGATGCAATTGCTCCCTCTTGAGTATATATAGTCATAATGTTAAATTCTTTTTTATGATCTTATCCATATATTTTATTAGTTAAATATTAGATCTGTGTTCTTCCTGAGTACAAGTGTTTCATGTTCTTATCTCCTTATTTTAATTAGTTAAATATCTTCTATATTTTTCGTTAAAGTATTACCTGTACAATAACCATCTACGCATTCATTATCCATTTATGAGAAACCCTGATCAAAGCTTTCAGCTGAATATTTCCATTGATAAAAAATATAATAAATAAAGCATTATTAAATATTTGTACAAAATATGCCCAAGGTTTAAAAAAATGGAATAAAACATTTTAAAATAGTATGTATATGTACTTGTTTTTTTTTTTTAAATAAAAAATAAATATTAAAAAAAAGATTTTCTGTTTAAGAGAATTTAATAATCAAAAATGAGTTAAGCAGATATCTCTTCATCTATTTTACTATAAACAAAAGTGAAAGCTTTACAACAGTTGCTTCTGTTTACCACACATAGTTTCATCAGTTGCCAACCATATTCCGAATATAAAAATAGAAAAAATGTTAATGACTATATGGCGATGAAAGAATATTTAAGATCTTCAAGATACAAAAGATTTTTTTTTCCTGCTTAGTAATTAAAAGAATTTTTAATTAATATTAACGTTTTGATTTGTCTGGAAGGAAAAAATATTTTTTAATTACATTTTTTGAAAAATAAATAAGGTGGTTATGTTGCTTCCCACTTGTAATAATTAGAAGAAAAAAAATCTGAAATAGAAAAAAAACCAACTTTGTAATAATAATAAAATAAAATATTTTATAATTTTTATTATTGCTTTAAAAAGTGCTTTTTTTTTTGTAAGTGTAAAATCCATAAACTATTTTTAAACTATGTCCACATTTTTATTAAGATTTGTTTTAGGTACTTTGTTATTATTCAGTTAACTGATTAAGTAATGCTGTTAATTAACACATGCATGTCATTACAATTAATTTGAATTAAACATGAATAGATATTTAATCGTATATATTAATATCCTTTAATTATTAATTCATATATATATATAACAAATACCAACATTGACGTAACTTTCAATACTTTAAATAAGCATCAAATACAATTCTCGATTAATGTTATTAATAATGCACAATTTGCTGTATTTGAAAAAAAAAAGAGTATGTTTATAATCTAATGCTATTTAGATTATATTAATCAATATTGTACTCACATAATGTTCTCTTATGTTTCCAAGAGTTTATAAACATATATTATATAATTATATATTGTTATTGATCTTATTTAAGTTTCTTATAAAAAAATGTATTGGTTATTTACTCAGCACATTAAATGACATTCAACATTCTCAATTGATCGAACTTTTTTTTTTTTAGTTGTTTGAATCAATCCAAGTGGGCGCTGCTATTACCACTTAGAAATTGATAATATGTTGCTATCATTTGGATTATTTTTATAAGAATATAGTTTTTAGAAATCTGTGAGGCCAAAGTAAAGTTTAGATGTAATAGAGTGAGAATAAATCAAATAATTTGAGGAAAAGATAATATTAGGTGTGATAAAATAAATTTTAATAAAAATCTATAGTTGATTATTTAATAATAATTATATTACCAATAGAATTAAAGTTGTTTAAAGTTTAAACTACGTTATAATTCTTAATTATGGTATAGCAATGATAGTATATAATTGGTGATAATTTATATGCTTATCGGTGATTCAAATGCAGAACAATATATTTTATGTAGTGAAAAGTAATTTTTTATATTTACCATGGAGCATTTTCAGGTTATGATAAATAAAATAAGAATATTATGTACATAATGAGACTTATGATTATTGAGTTAAAAAATATGCTTTATTGAAAGAATGGTAATGACATTCTATGTTGAATAGTTATAAATTTCTAATGATTACTGATATCATAAGCTGATCAGTGATATTAAATTAGCCATCAGATCACAGATTAAAAATTAAAAGATAAACGTTTTCTAAAGATTTCATTGGAGAAAATTATTATCATCTATATTATATATTCTTTTGGAATCATTATTTAAAATGAATGCCAAAAGTTGGATAATAATAGAGGAATATGAAGTTAAGTTTAAGCTTAATTCATTATTTAGGGAAAAAATTGAGGCATTATTATGATAACTATAATAATTGAATTGTTGTTTATTTGAGAAGACATATGAGTTAATTACTTTACCACTGTACTAAATTTTAGAGCATAGTATCACAGAATCATATTGTTATTGATTGACACAGAATATAGCACTATTAGCTAACAATTTATATATAGATTTTATTTATCTACATGAAATATGTTTTCTGTTCATCATTCAAAGCTTGCACTGTTGATTTTAAAATATGTTATAGGTGGACCAGCCAATGAAAGATAGTCTTAAATACTTATATTTCAAGCAGTATTCACTAACCCTAATTTTCATTTGATTCCCACCCTCATCCCAATAAAAAAAATAAAAACTTTGTCTTGCTATAACATAGTATTAAAAAATAACCAACTGTATGTATATCATGTTCAATAGTGAATATTAAATTTAACTATAAAGATAACTCAAATATTTTCATACATAATACATGCATTCAGAATGTGTAGATAAAATGTTTCATGATGAAAAAACTATCAGGAGGCAAACAAGGATTTATAACAATAACAAAAACAGAAAGACTATATATATATACTTTAAAAAAAATTAAAACAGCAGCTACAGATTTAAACAACATTAACTTAATTTCAATTTATAAACTTTTTCAAATAATATATTTTAAACATATTATTTAACATTCAAACTGGGTTTTTAATAAAATGTATACATCATATTACATTTTAATTTTAATTCAATATTATATACAAAATTACTTCACAGAAGTTTATAATTAGAGCTGAATAATGTAAAATATTTGAGATACATTCAAGTTTAAACTCCTGAAGTGATTAACCATTCATGATTTGTATTTACCTGTTTTACTTCATCACGTAATTTTAGACAGCTCTAATTCACACTACATAAGTAAAATGTCAGTAAAGAAAGCTTATATATATATCAGCTAATGCTTAATTATACCAATAGAATATCAACAATCTGTTGTCAAGACAACATTCAAATTAAATAATAAATGGATTCAATTTATTATCAGGATTCAAGATCTTAAAATAGACCATGAGTGAAAGCAAGTGATTCATAAGTTTATACTGTAAAGATAGTTTACAGTTATAAAAGTTGAATTAAAAATCACTGATATATACTTCCGCTTTTGGCAGCCATCTTTGCAACTGGTCTTACAAAAAGCGTCCCTTAGCGATTCAATTTCAGGAAGATAGGGATGATTGTCCCCTTACCTTTACGTTTCTTATTCAAGGTAAGTCGGTTTTAATCATTATATATTATGGAAAGTGATAATATAATCGATAACTCGCAAATTAAGGTTAGCCCCGATCTCAGCATTCAATCTAGCAATGCAGTCATCGGTCGTAAATTTTATAGTCTTAGATCTAATCTAAATTCATCCAAAATAACTTCTACAACAAATAAAAACCCACAAACCAATATTTCAAAAGAAAACAGCATCACAAATATCAACAAAAGTTTAGAAAATATTCAACTTACCCCTAATATAAGTAATAGCATTAATATCTCATCAAGCGAAACTATTGAAATTCTTAAAAATTCAAGTAAAAACCAATCATCACCTCTCCGAAGACTTTACACACCCTCAGAAGACTCTAATGAGCAATTTACTTTGCCCAATAATACCCTGGAAACCATATCTGATAATAATAGACAAAATTACCGACAAGATGATTTCAGCGAATTTTTTAAAGTAAAAACTTTTCCACCAGAGGTCGACAAAACCAGTGCTGTCACATTACAGTTTGTCAACAGTAAATTTAAAAATCAAAAAGAAGAAATAAATTTTAAAACCGATAAATCACACTCCAGAACAAACAAAGATTATAGCGCAGAACAATCCATTGCTACTTCAGCCAACTTACAATCTAATCCAATTTCTTCAATACCAATATTGAAAAATTCCTCTACGTACGCAAATATCGTAAGGTCTAAAAATTCTGAGAGCATCTCCGAAAATATTAAGGCCGATAATTTCAATGAACTATATTTGAATATCTCAGAACTAGACATAGAACAAGAATCAAACACTTTGGAAAATGTCTCATTTAATATAGACGAACTTAATGACGACATGTTCCTAAAAATAAATAATGAGTTCAACAAAACGATTCCCAATAGCCTATATAAATCGTTTGCTAACTACTACAGCGATAAATCGTTAATCTTAGCTATAACAAATCAACAATGTGCTCTATATAAGTTCCCTCTAGAACAGCTATACAGTCTAATCAATCAAAAACAATTAGGCAGAGGCATTCATATGATTCTTAATCATCCCAATGACCGCTATGTTATCGTTGAGTTTAAAACGTGGGCGGACCGTATGAACTTTAAAAATAAATACAGATCTTTAGGAAATTTTATACTATGCTCCATAGATATGAACCGTCCTGTTACACTATCCGGCAGAATCCAAAACTGCCTTGCCCACTTGAAAGAACAAGAACTACAAGACATCCTTATTAATTATGGTTCAGTTAGCAAATTTAAACACCTATTAAACCCTCACTGCGAAGATCAAATCCTGTCCAATACAGTTATCTTCACACTTACATTGAAGAAAAACATTATACCCACTGACATACCCACTATTATTACTGCAAGAGGCTCTCCTATGGTTTTGACTTTCAGGGGAGTACATCCACAATGTTTCTTCTGCCTTCAAAGAACACACCTCATTAAAGATTGTGCAGCAAGAATATGTACACACTGTGGTATTAAAAAGAATAAAGTTCACAGATGTCCTGGTAGACCTACTAACACGGCTTTCACATCCTTAAATAGACAATCACCACATGGGCCTAATTCAATCAGCAACCTCACAAACCCAGACAACCTGAGTCAAATAAATCCTCCAACAAACTCTTTCACATCCAAACCTATCTTTCAAAATGAAAATATTCAAGAAAGAACAAACGACAACCTCTACACTAATAGTAGTGAATCAGAGATCCAAGCAATTACATATACTGCGCCTAAACCAATCACTCAAACCGATAAGACTAAAGATCTTACATACGATACATATTATACTAATCCCGGAGAAACAATACTAGGCCAAACTCTTGACACAAAAGAAGGCAATATGACCAAACCACCTGACGAGAGCAAGGAAAATACAAGCGATGAAGAAAATACACTCAAAAAATTTCAAAACAATCCATCCATAACAACTCCCACCCAGTCTAAAACCACTGATACATCTTCATGTGGGTCAGTTAAGTCCAGTAAACCTAAACAAAGTGATCCACAAACTGTCCTCAATTCTTCAACTCCTGCAATAATTAACCATCCAGATGAAAAGACTTGTCAAACACACAACCCGAAAGTCAGCATAGTTAATGTTTCCCAACAGTTACAGCAAACCGAAAATGACTCAGGTCTAAAATTTAAAACAAATTCCTATAACAATAAAAAAACACTTTTATCAAAAGAACAGGAAAATGAAAAAAACACTATTAAACTTAAAAACCCTCAAAAAACCGACACAACAAATACCCAAAATACAAATAAGAAAATTAAAAGAAAATCAATTCGTTCAGATAAATCAAGCTCTGATGATGATAGCGCCCATCTGATACATTACTCACCTCCACCCTCTAACAAACAAATTTCAGATATATCAAGCACAAAGCCTCGCAAATCCATAGAAAAAAAGAGGAAAACCATGGATCCTACAACCATTGATACCATTGATCCTTCTGACGAATCTCAGACAGATTACACTACTTCATCAGACACCGAAGACTTCATGGATGCGTTTCCTCAACCAACAACTATATCACCAATCCATCCACAAATTCAATCACAAGACTCTGATTGCCAAACAACATCAGACCTCATTAACATGGAGATGTCCCACATTGACTTGGTACACTTTGCTGAGGACGGTTTGGATTAATCTATCATGTTCTGCAAAATTGCTGGCATTAACATTCGCGGCATCAACTCAATTGATAGAGTTCTAGCTATTAAAAACTGGCTCTCGCTCTGCTCCCCTCATATACTTCTTATGGGTGAAACTAAATATCACCATAAGACCGATCATAAAATACTATCTCTTCTCTCAACTCTCGGATTTACTAGATTTTCCATAGGCCATTCTGCTTCAGGTGGAGTCGGTATTCTGCTCAGCAAGTCAACACCACCAAACAGTTTTAGCATTCTATTCCTAGATGCCAATATTATTATCATAGAAATAGACTATTGGGGTTATCCGATCATCATAGCTTATATATATACAGCCAAAGACACCTCTCAATATCTAAAAATAATCCACATCCTAAATGCCATCAACGCTAACAGAGCCTCCCCTACTATTCTTCTGGGAGACTTTAACACCACATACAATGACTTCAACAAGAGATTTTTGCATCTAATAAATCGCAGATTAATGTGTGGAGAGGGCTTCTTCCCTCCCGAAGCCTACTCTTTCTATACTAAAACTAAAAAGTCACTGATTGATTTGGTTTACTACACCCCAGACCTCCATTTCAACCTTGATGCAGCCTTGGCCCCTGTTGCTTTCTCTGATCATATGGCTCTAATCTTACAACTTACACCTATTTCAATCCCTGCACCTATTGATGGACCTGGTAAAACCATGCGCATGATCACCCAATCAAATATGACCGAAGCGATAGTATCTGAGGCATACATCCTTTTCCAGAAAATAAACATCCTTTCCCTTCCTGCTGAGGAGGGCTGGTTTTCCTTCATCGGAATACTACAATCCATATTAAATCACCACGCCAGGAAAATCAAAGGACCTAATGGCCTTCTAAATGATCTAACAGACATTAATATACAACTTCAAGCTTTACAGCAAAATTTCACAAATACAGAAAAAATCATCTTCCTTAAAAATCTCTACAAAATCAAGCAAAAGTCCCTTGCAGAATATATATCCATCAGAAGAGCCAAATGTTTCTTAGCACAACAACACTGCTGGACGAGAGACTACCTTAGATGGGCACTGGGGTACAATAGAAAACAAATCACTCCCTTATCCATTAATTCTAATGGAACCAATCTCGTTGGCTTTCCAATGATGCAGCACATCAGCAAACAATTCTGCCAATTAATGCAAAAAGATGGAGCTCCTCCTATAAACAGCTGGTTGGATGCTGGTGACCCCGGCGAACATGGCATCACAGAAATCCAAATCAAAAAGAAGATAACATCTCTCCCTGACGGCGTTCATCCTGGCCTTCATGGCATCCCAAATTTCCTTCTCAAACACCTCAGTCAATTCACTGTGCCAATTATTAAAAAAATGATTGATCACCTAGCCTCCGGCAACAGAAACATAACAGATCTTTACCCAGTGGCACTCGTGCCTTTTATTAAAAAAGCAAAACCACTAAACGACATTAACAATATCCGGCCAATTTCCATGACCCCATTGCTTATCAAGATAATTGAGTCAGTCATTAAAGATCAAATCCAAACTCAAATCCTTAGCCATATCTCGTCAAACCAATACGGAAAAAAGGGATCATCAACCTCGCATGCTATGTCCAATGTAACTGCACTATTCAATTACATCAGAGGACATCGTAAATCAAAACCTATTGCTGTCCAGCTGGATGTTGCGGCAGCATTTGATTCAGTCCAGATAAATATCCTCCTGGATATTCTGTCGGAATGCGACATTCCAGCCGGGATTGTTCAGATGATCAGCAATCTGCTCAACAACAGAGAGATTTTTCTCTCTCTTGATGGCAAGATCACACCAGGCTTCAAGCCATACAAGTCGATCCCTCAAGGATCTCCACTCAGTGCCCTTTTCTTCACAGCATACATCAACCCTCTTCTGATGGATATAGAAAAAAACCTCCCTGGAATTTTCCTTCCCTCTCTCAATAAAAACTTCAATGTATTTGCATATATAGATGACATCATGGTTGTTCTTCCCACCATTAAATACCTTCCCCATCTCATGAACATCTTAAACAGAAATACAGCGAAACTTGGCCTACAAATAAACTTTAACAAATCTTCCATCTGGAAGATTATGTCTGGTAAACAAATTAACTCTCCCTTTTCTGCAAAACCCCAAAGATACCTAGGTTTCCCAATCTTCAAAACACCAACTGCAATGGCAAGAGAGATTCAAGATGCAATCCTCCATTCAACTGAAGCCATCACCACGTCACTCTCTAGAGTATACCTTTCATTATATGGAAAGGTTGGCCTCCTCAACATGATCATAATGCCAAAAATCTCATATTACCTTCCATTCGTAAAAATGTCTAAACAATTTCAAAATAAAATCAACCGATTATGTACCAAACTTCTTTGGAGAGGAAGGACAGTTGCTATTAGCTTGCGAGGCATCCAACGACCACGCAGGTTCAATGGACTGTCATTCCACTCAATACAAGCAATAATTTTACAGAAAACCCACAACACTCTACATAATCTGATCCTCTCCTGTGGATACTCCAACATTATTAAAAAAATTACACCGACAGATCGTCCTCCGCCCTCTGCCAGTTCATGGATAGCCTCCCTAATAGACCACCTACAACTTTATAACCCAATAATGCCCTTTAACCTTAACAAAAAAATCACCTTATGGGAAGCATACAATATAATCAACTATAATCAACAACCCATAAAAACCAGCCTAAAAGTAACCAACCAAAGACTCATTTCACACTTTAAAAGATGGAGTCTGGAACCCAAATTCCTTGACTTCATCATTAAAATAAATCTCAATGCGCTTCCCACGAATTGGTTCCTTTATCACCGAAGAGGTTTTGCCAGCATTGACCCTATATGTGGTCTGTGTGCTCGTGAAGATGAAACCATAGACCATATTATACACCGGTGCCCAAGACTTAAAACACTGAAAGATATAATTATAATCAATTCCAACATAAGACCTGATATGATTTTCTCACTTGAAAATGCCATTCATAATGGGTTTTTTTCAATAATAAGGCTTTCTACCTTTGTCCTATATTCCATATGGATAGTGAGATGCAAAACTCTCATGGAATTACCCCCGCCACAAATCATACCATTATTTTATCAAACACTCAAAAAAATCAAGAAACGTGACCAGCTCCTGGCCTCCAGTAAAGTCTTTGATGACACCTGGTCTTTAACTGCACTTTCCTTTTCCTGATTATCAACTCCCACCTACCCAGCATTATAGAATAGGAAATTCTAAAAGAAAATATTTGTTTATATAAAAAATGCTTATTCCATTAATCAAGTTATTAGAATCTCATCACTATACCTAACCACATAAGAGTATAACAACTATACTCTCATAACAAAATCTAGCCAGATAACAAATAGAACATTATACAATCATATTATTGTACAATTTATTCATTTATCTATCCTTTATTAGTATGTAATCACTATTTATTGTTAATAAAATTTTTGTTGAAATGAAAAATCACTGATATTTGAAATTTTCAAATTGGGTCATGAAATATTAATTGTGATTTAATTATAAAATAATTTGTATGTTGTATATACTGTATACATTGAATTTTAGTTAATGCAACAATATTAAAACAGCCTTCAAAAATTTTTTAAACCTAAAACTTTTATAAGATTTAACTAAAATATTAATAATTGACAATTAATATTAACAATTTTTTTAATTATTACATTTATTTATAATTTTTGACAAATATTTTATATTGAAAAAAAAATATTTTTTTTTAAAGTAGCCATATCTGAAAAACTAATTGTTTATTTTTTAATTGTCTTAATGGCTATATAATATTTGGTGATCTTTTTTCATCACCATATTTACAATACCAAAATTAATATTTGATATATTGACTTTTTTTAAGTTTTAACATTTAATTGCTTTACCAAAGCTTAGTTTTATTGATTTAGATATTAATAATCAAAGTATAATAATTAGTTATTAAACTTATGAATGTATATAAACTAGTAATTACACAAGAACTCAGTACTAAAATATAGTTTTAAAGTAACTTCATAAATCAACATCATAATTTATTTATGCTAAATGCATATTATTCTGAACAAGCACATAAAACTGATACTAATGCTTTTATTATTGCTGACATTGTTATTTAAATATATGCTACAAAAATATCTGTCAACTAATTGATATCCTAGACAATTATATAGAAAAATATTATCTCAAATTCAACAAAGAAAAATAAATTCTTAAGTTTCTCCATTTATACTGCAAATGCTATGAGATCCGAAGTCCATCCATACAAAAGTATTTCTCATTAATATTTTGCTCTTTTCAAAAACCTCCTACCATATGCCTACCATCTAGTACTACACTATATCCTACATCAAAAAGAAAAATTCGTTATGCAACAAATTGATATGGAACAAGAAAATAATATCAATTTCTATCAAATCAATGCAAGAATATGCCAAACACAATGGGCTCTCATTTATCAATACACTATTTTTGGAAAGCAATAAATGACATCACCAGATTTATAAACTTATACCCTAGGCTCCATTGGAAACACTACCACCAATCAAAAATTTTTTCATTAAAGGATTAATCACATCTAAAGCTAAATACACTACACCAGATCAAAAATTGTTTGCAGCAAAATTAAATACTGGAATGGTGTAATAGTACATAAAAAAGTATTTAACACACCACAATCTAGACCTAAATTTATTAAGAAACAGATTTCAAAGATTTAAATTTTGATATTTTGGAGCCAAAATATTTGGATTTTTAAATTAAAATCAATCTTGAGGCTCTTCCTACCAAGGTTTTTCTAATCACAAAAAAGTTTTTTTGCAAATAAAGACTTAACATATTCTCTATATCACAAGAAAAAAGAAACTATTGAGCATTTTCTTAACAATTGTCAAGCATTTCAAACATACATAACATAATATTTGTCAAGCATTACAAACATACCAAAATGTAATAGTTTCAATTACTTGATGTCAAATCTCTTCTCTCACTTATTTAATAAGGCTTTCCTTTAACATATTAATAATTACACTTATATTTTGATTTTTAATATGTCATTTTTGTGGTAAATTGATATTTTGGAAGCTTCAATCACTTTTCCATAACAAATTGCATTCACTCAACTTGACATTTTTCAGTTATATGGAACTTAGTCAAACTCTCAACACAACTATAATTACAGAGGCAAAACTTTCCATTAGTGCAATCCAGAATAATCTATGTGCATGCAAGAAGATTTATGCATAAATCCCTATCAAGTGCCTACTCATCCAATGTCCCAGACTAGTTTCTGGCTTGTGGCTTTTATCACTGAGGAGCCATGGATCTGACAGCACAATATCTAGACCTTAGGATCTAATGCAACCTTCTAGCAGCCACCTTTTATCTTTTTAGTTGACCATAAAGCTATGAGTTCAAAATTGAAAACCCAATAATGTTTCTATTTATTACTCTACCTTGCATTGAATAACACTACTGTGTGGAGAGGTTTTGTCTCTGTTGTAACAGCTTGTGTAAGCATAAGAAATAGTATACTTACAATGTTTATTGATTTAATACCAATCCTGAGCAATATGATAATGGTGACTATCATTATTAAAGAACCAAAGATACCAAAATGTATATCTATTGAACTGAGTTTGATCTTTATGATTATAAAAGTGAATGAGCTTGGTTTGAAAACATTGTTTTTAATTTTGGACTAATGGCTTTGTGATCAACTAAAAAGATAAAAGGAGGCTCAGACTATTTTCTAGCTTGTGGCTTTCATGAGTGAGGAGTCTTGGATCTAAAGGCATTGCACCTAATACAATCTTCTACCAGCCTCCTTTTATCTTTTTAGTTGATCACAAAGCCATTAGTCCAAAATTAAAAACAATGTTTTCAAACCAAGCTCATTCACTTTTATAATCATAAAGAACTGAGTTTGATCTTTATGATTATAAAAGTGAATGAGCTTGGTTTGAAAACATTGTTTTTAATTTTGGACTAATGGCTTTGTGATCAACTAAAAAGATAAAAGGAGGCTGGTAGAAGATTGTATTAGGTGCAATGCCTTTAGATCCAAGACTCCTCACTCATGAAAGCCACAAGCTAGAAAATAGTCTGAGGATATTAGATTAGTAGGTACTGGATAGGGATTTTATGCACAAACCTTTCTGCATCCACTGATTACTCTGGCTTACATTGGGTGGCACAACTGTATGGAGAGTTTTGCCCCTGTTTTAACAGATTGTATAAGCATGAGAAATGATGGTTGTGTAATGTAATGGTGACTATGGCTATTAAAGAACCAAAGACATTAAAATGTATGTAAACTGACTGAATTTCATATCTATATGACTATTCAAGCCTATGAACTTGGATTGAAAACCTTATTGTGTTTTCAAATTTTGGACTCAGTTTTATAGTCAGCTAAAAGGGTAAAAGGTGGCTGCTAGAAGATTGCATTAGATCCTAAGTTCTTGGTGCAGTGCTCCCAGATTCAAGGCTCCTCACTGATGAAATGTACAAGCTAGAAACTAGTCTGGTGATATTGGATAAGTAGGTGTTGGACAGAGATTTTATGCACAAACCTTCTTACATTCATTAAATTATTATGACCTGCAGTAAGTGACACTACTATATGAAGAGTTTTGCCTATGTTTTAATAATTTGTGTAAGCATAAGAAGTGGTGATCATGTAACAACTGTAATTGTTAGACTTTAAGAAAAATTGTTAGCTCATATAAATTGTTCTTTCTGTAAATTCAAATTAATATTCAATACTTTGGTTGGATTTTATATTTATTAAGTCTTCTCTTTAGGATATGAAAACATATAATGTAATGATCTGAAACCTACATAGTACATTTAAATATGTATCATGTAATATAAGTTATTGCTTTACAAAAAAAGTATGTTTTAAAGTTAAATTGTTCAACTTTTATCTATTACAATTAATAAGCTAATATACAAATATATATATACAAGCAGGGCGGAAATTATTTTTGTAGACTTTACTAATTGTATTAAATAACGAACATGACAATCAAATTACAATTATATAATAACTAGCTGAATCCACAGCTTTGCTTGAATAATAATAATAATAATAATAATAATAATAATAATAATAATAATAATAATAATAATAATAATAATAATAATAATAATAATAATAATTAATTATTATTATTATTATTATTATTATTATTATTCAAGTCAATTCAATTTATTAGTAAACAACAGCTTACAAAGCCAAGAAAAAGTTTACAGTGATTAAAATTAAAATTTACATAAAATTTTGATTTAATGAATCTAATATATACTTTTTAAATATTTTAAAATCTGATGTAAACTCTACATCACTAAACATATCATTATATTCATTTTGTAATCTATATACAGGTGCATTTTTTACACATTTATGTTTAATTAATGGTAAATGAAAAAGTTTGTGATTTCTGCTATTGAAAGTTGGTATTTCATATAGCAGATTTGTTACTGAATTATCAAAAGTTATTGTGCCATTTATCATTTTATATAAAAAAACACATCAGATAATATTCTCTTAACACGCAATTCATTATTATTACAAAATGAAGTTTTATAATAATAATAATAATAATAATAATAATAA